>CM068367.1:392997494-393153251 GCA_034769895.1 Magicicada septendecula
AAAAACACGACTGCCGTGACTGCAAAATGTTCTACCCAACAGATAACCTCGTTTTTTAGAAACAAAAATATGTTAGCTGAAGAAATGGATCTGGCTGCAAAAGAGGCAACATTTATTTACCATTCTGTTAAACATAATCACAGCTTTCAATCTATGGACTGTACTTCAAGAATTTTAAAACAATTTATGAATAAAAAGTTTAGCTGTGCTCAAAGTAAGTGCAAGGCCATAACTGTGAATGTTTTATATCCCCATGCAAGAAATAAAATATTGGAAGACCTGAAAAAAACTAACTTTGCTTGCATATCTACAGACGCTTCAAATCATATTGATCTGAAGATAGTGCCTATAATAGTGAGATATTTCATCCCTGAGAGAGGAATATGTACAGCAATTTTGGAATTTTCCAATCTTTCTGGAGAAACTTCAGATCTTCTGGTTGATCATATTTTTCAGGCTGCAGAAAATTGTGGTATTGTTGATAAAATAATTGGTATGTCAGCAGACAATACAAATACAAATTTTGGAGGGATGAAAAGGAAAGGAAAAAATAATGTTCTTTACAAGCTTGAAAAAAAATTGAATCGAAAAGTAATTGGTGTAGGCTGTGCAGCTCATATAGTCCATAACGCAGTTCAAACTGCTGCAGATGTCTTACCAGTAGATATTCAGGGAATTATTAGAAAGGTGTTCAGTACTTCCACCAGTTCATAGTATGTGTGGAACATCTTAAATTGTTTTGTGATTTTGTGGACATTGAATACAAAACTGTTCTAGGAGCCAGCAACACCAGATGGCTATTACTTCAACCTGCTCTTAATCGTTTCGTTGATATGTATGAAGGACTTAAGTCATATTTTTTGAGCCAGGACAAATGTCCACATGTTTTGTATGAATTTTTTAATAACAGAAAACATTTTGTCTTCTTCCTGTTTCTAAAAGCTCAGTTGAAAATGTTTTCGGATGCAATTTTAAGAATTGAGTGAGAAGAAGCCACTGGTTTTGAAGTTAAAAAAGAAATTTATGTACTGATCATGACACTCAATATGCGATAAAAAGAATTTTCTCTCACTGGAGATGTGAAAGAAGAACTGAAAACTCTTCTTGAAGAGGATCTGATCACTGAAGATTTATTCAAGAAATACATCGGTGATTTTTATACTACTGTAATAGATAAATATCTTGTTGATTCATCCTCTTCGTTCACTTTTTTTAAATATTATTATATATAAATAACTTTCACAAATGAACTTACTTTGGTTCTCACTTTCACAAACGTTTCAAGGTGATGTGCTTCTTCCTCAGTGTGAGTAAATACTGAATGTCATTGTTACAGAATAACAATTATGGACTATAGGTGTGTGTGGTGGGAATTGATGGTGGGAGGGAATTGGCGCTGAGGTTCAAATTTTGTGTTTGGATAAATGTATCAAATAGTGTATGTGATCTGTAATGTAATTGTTCATTTAATATGTTGTTTGGTTGTAGTGCGTGATAACTGTATGTTTCAAATTGTTCAGCTGTGTTTAATTTTCTACTCTTTGGTAAGTAGTGTAATATTTCCATGTTGTGTTCTATGTTTGTGTAACTATGCTTTTCATTTTGTAAATGTGTGGCAAATGTGGAATGTATGTAATTTGTGGTGAGGGCTTTTACATGTTCTGAAAATCTGGAATAAAAAGATCTTCCCGTCTGGCCGATGTAGAATTGGTTACAATCATTACAATTTAATTTATAAACTCCTGTTTTACTGTATGTGTCTGTGTCTTTGTTAATATTTATATGTTTCCTAATGGTGTTGTTGGTTCTGTAGGCTACTTTATAATTTTGTGTTTTCTAAATGTGTTAGCAATTTTGTGTGTATTGGAGTTGTAGTATGTAAGTGTTATGTACTTACTGGGTTGTGTGTTGTTGGTCTGATGTGTTTTATTTTTTGTGCTTAGGATGCGTTTGTGTATTTTATTTACCAAATCGGGGTTGTATCCATTTTTAACTGCTATATATTTGATTGTGTTAAATTCTTCTTGGTAGTCATGTGTGTTTAGGGGTATTGAAGTGAGTCTATGGAGCATGTAGTTGAATGCTGCATGTTTGTGTTGAGTTGGGTGGTTGGATGAGTTATGTATGACCATGTCTGATGTGGTGGGTTTCCTGTATACTTTGTATGTGTGTGTGTTGTTTGTTTTGGTGATTGTGAGGTCTAAGAAGTTTATGCTATTATTTAGTTCTATTTCAAGTGTGAATTTTAATTTATGGTGTATAGTGTTAATATATTTGTGGAAATTTTCTATTTGTATTTTGTTGCCGTTGTATAGGAGTATAATGTCATCAACATACCTGTGCCAATATATTATTTTATCAGTGTATTTGTTATTGTGTAATATGTGTTCTTGTTCTATGGTGTGTACAAATATTTCGGCTAGTATACCTGATATAGGGGAGCCCATGGGTAGTCCATCTGTTTGTGTGTAAAACATGTTATTGTGTGTGAAATAATTTTGATCAGTTATAATTTTAGTTAGATGTATGATCTCTTTTATGTTTGTTTCAGGTATGTTGTTTAATTTTAGTATTTGTTCTAATGTAGTTATAGTTTCTTTTATGGGAACATTTGTGTATAGGTTTGTTATGTCAAATGAAGCTAGTGTGGAATGTGGATATGTTGAGTTTTATTCACTAGATCTAAATTATTTATGACATATATATCTGATTAATTTATCTAAGTGTCTAGCTATTTTGTGTGCAGGTGCTTGTGTGTTGTTTATAAGTGGCCTGATGGGAATATTTGGTTTATGTAATTTCGGTAGTGCATTTAGTGTAGGGGCTTTTGGTTTAATTTGTTTAAAATATTTGATGTTGTCAGGTGATACTATGTGTTTTGTGTTATTTAAGGTTTTGTTTATTTGTTTGTGATTATTTGGGGTGGGATCTTTATTTAATTTAGTGATGTTGTTTTCATTAAAAAATGTTTCGTTTTTGTTATTTAAAGCTTGTTTTTCTATTGACATTAATATTGCCTTTGTCTGCTTTGAGTATGGTTAGGTTGTGCTCTTGTAATTTACGTTTTATGTTTTTTAGTAATTGGAATTCATTACTGTGTTGTTTATGTTCATATTGCTGTTTGTTGTAATTTGCGTTTGATATCGTGGCGTATGGTGTGTTGGTCTATGTTATGCGTGTGTTGTATGGCTGTTTCAGCATCAAGGACTATGTCACGTGTATGACTTTTATTATTGTTGTTATTAGTTGGATTGATGCCTAACCATACTCAAAGCAGACAAAGGCAATATTAATGTCAATAGAAAAACAAGCTTTAAATAACAAAATCGAAACATTTTTTAATGAAAACAACATCACTAAATTAAATAAAGATCCCACCCCAAATTATCACAAACAAATAAACAAAACCTTAAATAACACAAAACACATAGTATCACCTGACAACATCAAATATTTTAAACAAATTAAACCAAAAGCCCCTACACTAAATGCACTACCAAAATTACATAAACCAAATATTCCCATCAGGCCACTTATAAACAACACACAAGCACCTGCACACAAAATAGCTAGACACTTAGATAAATTAATCAGAAATAGCATAAATTTAACTAACAACACCACTGTCATAAATAATTTAGATCTAGTGAATAAAACTCAACATATCCACATTCCACACTAGCTTCATTTGACATAACAAACCTATACACCAATGTTCCCATAAAAGAAACTATAACTACATTAGAACAAATACTAAAATTAAACAACATACCTGAAACACACATAAAAGAGATCATACATCTAACTAAAATTATAACTGATCAAAATTATTTCACACACAATAACATGTTTTACACACACACAGATGGACTACCCATGGGCTCCCCTATATCAGGTATACTAGCCGAAATATTTGTACACACATAGAATAAGAACACATATTACACAACAACAAATACACTGATAAAATAATATATTGGCACAGGTATGTTGATGACATTATACACCTATACAACGGCAACAAAATACAAATAGAAAATTTCCACAAATATATTAACACTATACACCATAAATTAAAATTCACACTTGAAATAGAACTAAATAATAGCATAAACTTCTTAGACCTCACACTCACCAAAACAAACAACACACACACATACAAAATATACAGGAAACCCACCACATCAGACATGGTCATACATAACTCATCCAACCACCCAACTCAACACAAACATGCAGCATTCAACTACATGCTCCATAGACTCACTTCAATACCCCTAAACACACATGACTACCAAGAAGAATTTAACACAATCAAATATATAGCAGTTAAAAATGGATACAACCCCGATCTGGTAAATAAAATACACAAACGCATCCTAAGCACAAAAAATAAAACACATCAGACCAACAACACACAACCCAGTAAGTACATAACACTTACATACTACAACTCCAATACACGCAAAATTGCTAACACATTTAGAAAACACAAAATTATAAAGTAGCCTACAGAACCAACAACACCATTAGGAAACATATAAATATTAACAAAGACACAGACACATACAGTAAAACAGGAGTTTATAAATTAAATTGTAATGATTGTAACCAATTCTATATCGGCCAGACGGGAAGATCTTTTTATTCCAGATTTTCAGAACATGTAAAAGCCCTCACCACAAATTACATACATTCCACTTTTGCCACACATTTACAAAATGAAAACCATAGTTACACAAACATAGAACACAACATGGAAATATTACACTACTTACCAAAGAGTAGAAAATTAAACACAGCTGAACAATTTGAAACATACAGTTATCACGCACTACAACCAAACAACATATTAAATGAACAATTACATTACAGATCACATACACTATTTGATACATTTATCCAAACACAAAATTTGAACCTCAGCGCCAATTCCCTCCCACCATCAATTCCCACCACACACACCTATAGTCCATAACTAGCAAAATACCCCTGCTTCGCTACGGAGTTTCAACTTTTAGTTTGTTTATTTACATTCATAGCAACAGCTATTTATTATTTATTTCGAGAAAATCGTTAGAGCCGTTTCCGAGAAAAAAAGGACATACATTTATTAATTAATTGAACTTCGAAATTTTCTCGACTATAAGAACCTGCAAACAACGAAGTTTTTTTCAATTTAAAACAATGATTAAAAACTAAGGACTAAATGTATTCGGGGTTTCCAGTAAACTGAGATGTCAACCACTTCATTTACAAAGTATGCAATTCCCGCGATAAATTTCAGTATTTGGTTTTTTGCCCCTTAGGAGTGAAAGTTTTTAAAACCGTTTCTTAGTGAGCACCTAAGACCTATGATGAAGATATGTTCAAAGTTTCATTGATATCCATTCAGTGGTTTCAGAGATATCGTGATCAGTGAGTGAGTCAGTGGTATTTGGCTTATATAGATATCTATATCTAGCCGATTTACCCAGTGTTGCTCGGGTTCATAATTTATTCATAGGCTCATAGGCACCTATTCTTGTTCTAACGTTATATTACTTGTATATTGTATAATCTTCCTTATATTGTTACATTCGCATTCTCACTGGAGGAATACTCCGTAGCGCACCTGTTTAAGAACATGTCATAAACTGTATTCTTATATCTGGAGAAGAATTCTGTTGCGCGTGATGCTCCTGCTCGATTTCTAACTCTGGGAGAGGGCAAACAGCTAAATTAGTTTTCAATAAAATGTCTACAGTACTTGCACGCGCTGCGTATATAACTGTCATTTTATAATTCATTGTGTTAATGTTGAAATAAAGCATTTGTTAAATTAGTGTCTCCTAAACTTATTCTAACAATACAATAAATCTATAGATTTCAGCTTATCAATTTTTAAATTCAAACTGAAGCAAGTGCATTTATATTGTCTGAACACTATGATCTGAATACATTCGCTACCAAAACTTTGTTTTTTATACTTGCTTATAACTTACTTCGATCTTAACTAATCCACTTTTAAATTCAAACTGAAACAACTCTGAATTCACACACTATTAAGAAGTTTCTTAGGATGCATACACCACCTTTGATATCGTAACCTATATCTTTATTTATAAGAACCGTGGACTCTGGCCCCGCCGTCTTTCGCGGGATCCGACCTAAGACTCCCCGGGTTCTGTGGATGAACTCCGGGAAGGCCCATCGGACGACTCCCGCGCTATTTCCTACGCGGGAGACTTCTACCGATGCTATGGTAACCAGAATCTATTCTATTGGGTTTCCATGGTAACCAGATCTAATAGCTTTTTAAGACCCAAAGGATAGTATCGAAAAAACACTTGTCCTATGTTGGTTCTCCCGTTGCGTAAAATATTTGTGCCAAGTTTGGTTGAAATCGGTCCAGTGGTTTAGGAGGAGATGTGGAAGACCCCAAAGGACCCCCCCCCCCGAAGGATCGTATCGAAAAAACACCTATCCTATGTTGGTTCTCCCGTTGCGTAAAATATTTGTGCAAGTTTGGTTGAAATCGGTCCAGTGGTTTAGGAGGAGATGTGGAAGACCCCATCGAAGAAAACACCTATCCTATGTTGGTTCTCCCGTTGCGTAAAACATTTGTGCCTAGTTTGGTTGAAATCGGTCCAGTGGTTTAGGAGGAGATGTGGAAGACCCCAAAGAACCCCCCAAAGGACCCCATCGAAAAAACACCTATCCTATGTTGGTTCTCCCATCGCGTAAAATATTTGTGCCAAGTTTGGTTGAAATCGGTCCCGTGGTTTAGGAGGAGATGTGGAATACCCCAAAGAACCCCCCAAAGGACCCCATCGAAAAAAACACCTATCCTATGTTGGTTCTACCCGTTGTGTAAAATATTTTTGCCAAGTTTGGTTGAAATCGGTCCGGTGGTTTAGGAGGAAATGTGGAAGACCCCAAAGAACCCCATCGAAAAAAACACCTATCCTATGTTGGTTCTCCCGTCGCGTAAAATATTTGTGCCAAGTTTGGTTGAATTCGGTCCAGTGGTTTAGGAGGAGATGTGGAACATACATACATAGATACATACATACAATGGGGGGGGGTTGCCCCTTAGGAGTGAAAGTTTTTAAAACCGTTTCTTAGTGAGCACCTAAGACCTATGATGAAGCTATGTTCAAAGTTTCATTGATATCCATTCAGTAGTTTTTGCTCTACGTTGATTCTATGTCAGTCAGTCAGGCAAACTTCCCTCCCCTTTTTCCCCCTTTAAAGGTCGAATTTCTAAAAATCCCTTCTTAGCGGATACCTACATCACATAAGGAACCTACTTGCCAAATTTCAAGTTTCTAGGTGTTATAGTTTCGGAGATTTCGTGATGAATCAGTGAGTCAGTGGTATTTCTCTTTTATATATATAGATACTTGACATAAACCGTGATAGCTAGCTAATGTACAACATATATGTATTAATTATACACATAAATGTTCCTCGATAGACACTCTATCTATTGGCGAAAACTTGAATAAAATCCGTTCAGTACTTCCTGAGATTAGCGATTTCAAACACAGAGAGAAAACGGACCGACTTTACTTTATACTATGTATAGATTGTTATTCTGTAACAATGACATTCAGTATTTACTCACACTGAGGAAGAGGCACATCACCTTGAAACGTTTGTGAAAGTGAGAACCAAAGTAAGTTCATTTGTGAAAGTTTTTTATATATAATAATACTGTAATAGAATATATTAAGGGGTGGTCCAGTGATCAATTCAGTGTGTTCACTAAAGTGGAATGGGTTTCCTTGAATATTTCCTCCTTCACATGGGAAAAAATATCCGGATGTGCAGAAGAAATTTAAAAAATTCTGCCAAACCTTCAAATCAACGATGAAATTCTGTTTGATGATTACACCCATGTCAAGATGTATGCTGATGAACATAAGATTAATGAGTGGAATAATTCTTGCTGCAAGATTGAAGAAAGGTGGAGAGAACTCTCTGCACATTTTAAGAAGGAAAACATTGCATGCAGAGAGTTAGTGCTACTTGTAAGTTTTAGTCTAACTTTGCCAGGCTCTAATGCATCAGTTGAGAGAATTTTTTCTTTAATGAATTCGCTGTGGACACACGAGAGAAACTGGCTCCAGCTAGACACGGTCCAGTCAATTTTAACCATTAAGACATATTATAAACATGTGTCTTGCTCAGAGTTCTATGAAATGATCTCTGGAGACCAAAAGCTCCTAGAAAAAATTCATTTATCTGCCAAGTACTGTGCTATCAGTGTGCAGGACATCAAAGAAAAAAAACAAATTAAAGCAGAAGAGCCATCAGCATCAACATCAACAAGCTCAAGTAATTAATATAGAAGTAACAGAACATTGTTTAGTGAGAAAAAAAACATTATTTGACATCACATTATTATTTAAACTTTTTTTTTTTATTTTTCTGATTTTTATATTGAAATAAAGTATTCTGAATAATGGTATTTTGTTTTGTACAAGACCCCCCCCACTCAATCATAATTTTGTGTGTGTAAGTGTCCCGGTTTTTCATTATAAAAATATGGGATCCCTACCAATTTTAACTGATTTTCTGCAAACTAGGCTAAACATACTAGTCACTGAAGTTGTTAAGATTAATAAATATAAGTTGAACAGAAAAGTGTAGTGATTTAAATTTATATTTACAATAACTATATAACATGCCTGACAAACTCTTGGTTACAAAATTCTCTGTACCTGTGGCAGTGTTTTGATACACACTATTATGTCCACTTTCTACATAAACTATGTAAATCATATGATAGTTTTCTTGAACTACGAGTGTTTCTGTTTATATTGCTATTAGATTGTGAATTACTTTTGTTTATGAGTCTGAAATTAATTATGTTTACTATAATTTTTATAGTAGAGTGTGGTGTGGTGTGCTGTGTGTGTGTGTGTGTGCGTGTGCGCGCGCACGCACATCCTTGCATACATGCATCTGTGTGTTTGAAGAAGAGAGTTTGCGTTTTTCCTTTCATTATTATATACATTTTTTTTATTGTAACATGCAACCAAAAACAAAGTGTCTTTGAAAACAATGAATTTTTAAATATGTACAAACGTTATAAAAGTACATGTAGTCGGTTATGCAGGAAATCAACCAAGATACAGTTTTAAAACAGACAACAAAACAAAGCTGGTTTAAAATTTTTAACAAAAATACAAAACAGAAAATTTTCAGCCACACAAAGAAATACTGTGAATGTATGATTTAGTTTTTTCTTGATACAAAGTATATAATCAGGAAAATTACCATTCAGAAGCAGAATTCTGCAAGAAAATCTAAAAGTTATACATAAGAAAGTTCCTTTGAGTAGATGCTGATTAGAAAAAGTATAGTGCCAAAACAATACTGTTCAGAAAAAAATTGAGTAGTGGAAGTGAGAGGGTGTAAATGGGATAGTAATATGCAAATTAGAGTTAGTTAGCTTTCCTAGATAATTCCTACTCTTATGTCAAGTATGCCAACTCATGAACCTGAGCAACTATGTGGAACTATGTATCCACAATGTCACATAGGTCACGGCACAAGAGAGCACGTGGGGGGTTGGACTCAAGATTACATCATAATAGAAAAAAGATTAGCTATGAAGCCTAAAACAAAGCCTTGGGCTGGATGGATTATACAACTAAAATATGCGATGATCTGAGGATATTTGAATAGTTCAATGTGGAACATAAGAACTTTTATGCCAGATTGAAGCACTGACAAAACTGTTGCAAGAAACAGAAAAGTACAAGATATATGTTATAGGAGTTCAAGAGATGAGGTGGCCTGGTAGAGAAAAGCAAAGTTTTTATAGTGAAAGTTTGAACAACACATAAGTCTGGGTGCAGATTCATCATCAGCAGAAACATATGATCTCAAGTGCTTGGATTTAAGTCCGTTAGCAGAAGAATATGTTACACTGGAATAAGACTAAAGTCGAGAAACCTGTCTCTCATAATGGTCATGCTTCCACAGAAGACAAACACAAGAAGAAAAAGAGGGATTTTATACAAGGTTGGAAGATGAAGTACAGAGAATAATATACCAAATGACATCAAAGTGCTATTAGGCAGGACTGTAGCCTTACCAAGTGAATTTTATTTTGTTCTTGTTACTGTGAAAATAAGTACTTGTATTAGCAATGCCTGCCATGCATGCTCTGCACCACTATCAGGCAACAGCCTGTTGTGCAAACCACTTTCCCATCTGCAGACTGGCAGGGTATCCCGATGCTAGCTAATACTAACAGACGTGTATCTTCCATTTCCTGCTCTATTTGTCTGAGCTAATGGCAAACAGCAAATTGCATCACTGCAGCCAGCACACAGCAACTGTGGTCATATATATGTTGTATTTCAAACACCTGTTGCTACAGTTCTTTTCTTGATAAGTAAATTAATACAATTTTAGTTTTTAAACAAGATTTCCTTTTTTTCTTACTTGGACGATGTTTCAGGCACCAAGCAATTTGCCCATTGTCAGCCATATTATATTTTTAAAGTGCTGTTAGATATCTGTGCCAACAGCAGCAAACAATCATGACACAGTAGTCTAACAGGATTTAAAAATTCCAAATGGCTGACAACGGGCAAACTGTTTGATGTCGGAAACATGTTCTACTTAAACACACATACGTGCGCACGCACGCAGATTGTACATTAAAATTATAATCAAACAGTAATTATTACTACTGCAAGTATTGTTTGCTTATTTTTTATTGTTGTGTTTGTACCTGTTGTACATTCCACAAAAATAAATCTGTACCAACGTAGATTTCTATTTATATGAATTAACTAATAATCAAACAATAACTGAATAATCAATTATATTTCAATTTCAATATAAATAATGAATAACCCATTTCGATTGTGGTAATATTTTGTATGCATTACCTATTTCTATTTGTTTGGTTATATTTCTTTCTCTGTTTGTTGTAATGGATGGTTAAATTATTAAATTAGTTTGAGAAGTATACTGAGTTAAAGATTCTGTATACTAAGTATTCAAAATTTATTTTATTTCTGATTATGGGTAGGTATAAGTAATTTAATTTATTCTTAGATTCTTCTTAAATGCGAATTTTATTTATATAAATTATTTACAGAGTTTAATATATTAGAAATACTTATGTCATTATTTTAGATACATATAGAATTTATTACTTCTTCATCGAGTTTTATTTTATGTTTTAAAATTCGTGTTAGTAATTTGGCTAATGTATACTTTGGCATATTCTAATGTTTATTAAAAACCTAATAGGTTTATCAGTTTCAAGTTATTTTGTTAAAGAATTTAATTCTCTAACTTGCATTATCCATTTTATATTTGTATGATTCTTTAGGATTTATAAGGTGGGTACTATTTTTCAGTATATTTTGTATCTGTGTTCGATATTTATTGTTTTCAAATATTGTAATTCTACAAGCCTTATTTTAACACACACAACTGGTTTAGAAATAGGGCTATGTTAAGTGAATATGAAATTTGCTGAAATTTTTAATAGTTCTGATGGGAGGACTGATCCTCTGACCCCCATGAAGTTATCTCACTGCTTCCTCATATGTATCAGATATAAGAATCATATGAGGAGAATATCCCACTCAATCATTTTCTTGTAAGAACCACATTACGATATTAAAAATTAAGAAAACAGACAAAGAATCATCTTTGAGAAGGCACTTACATAATAAGCAAAACACTTGGAGATGATTCACATTTTAAGGTACAACAGGCTGGTTGAAAAAATTCACATCAAGACACAATACATGTCAGCAAGATATTTCAAGTGGAAAATAAAATTGCCAATTTTTAAAGTTCTAATGATACTGAAAAACAATTTTTGTTTATTATTAAAGAAGAAGGGAACAACTCTGAAAACCTCTACAACAATGCTGTTGAGACCAGCCTTAACTGGAAAACTCTTATGAAAAATCTGCTTACAGATTTACAGTTAATAAAAAACATATTCCAATGATGACATGCGTACATGTAAGCAGTTCACACAATGAAATTTACTGTTGTGAGTAATTTAAAAAATCTAAATTTTTCAAAGGTGTTAATGTGAAACAAATCCTGGTTAATTATGTACATCAAAAAAGGGTTGGATGTATGTTGAAAATTTACTAAATGGTTTAATGATGTGTTTGTCACTGCGACAATGGAAAATAAAAGCAGAAAATAAAATTAGTGGTCCTATATTGTTGCTACTGAACAACACCCCTGTACATCCTTCAGTTGATCCTTTACCTCAGCATGAGGATATTTGTGTGATGTTCATCCCACTGCATGTGACAATTATGGAACCAAAGTGTTATAGAAATATTTTAATGGATTTACCACAAATTTTATCTCCAGTGCCTATTAGTACTTAGCAAAAATGAAAAAGGACGCAAACAGTTAAGATAACATTTTAATTTAAATGAAAGTGTGTGTGTGTGACTGCAGATGCCTGGAATGGCGTAAAAACTGAAATGCTGAAATGAACTGGGGAACATTTCAAAATCAAATGTTAAATGAGAAACACAGATCTAGACTAAACATCACGACAAAGATATTGAAATCGTCCATTAAACAGTACAGAAAATTCCTCAGCTTGAAAATTGTAACAAAGAAGAAATTAATGAATGGCTAAAGATAGATGAAGCTAATTCTACTTTTCAGCTATTAACTGATGACGAGATAGCTGAGTCATTAACCCTTTGGACCAACGACCGATATATTGGATGTCATTTAAAATTGCCACTGTTTTTACAGGAATTGATTCTAAGGGCTGCCAATATGTAAAACAAACATTTGTAGTTTACAATTCAGCCATCAGATATTGGTATTTTCTTTCTTTTCTAGCATTTATATGATATTGAAATGGGTGTTTTTGCGTGTTGATGTTTTGGTATCAGCGTTCAGGTTGGTTACATTTATGTTGTTATTATCACTGTTTTTATTTTATTAGTGAATACACATATTTAAACATTTATTTAGTGTAGTTCTAGAAGTTTTTACATTAAAATAATTGTATTCATATTTCCGAAAATTCTATTAAAAATTGGTGTTGTGTGAGTGTTTACTTTTTGCACTACAGACTCTGTCAACATTTTAGGTTATGGTTTGGAATTTTTAATGTATTATAATAGTACAGCTTGTGTACAGTACAGTATACAGGTTGCTGTATTACAGTGTGTTAGAAATGATTTTGTAATAAAAAAAAAGTTTTTTGTACTAAGAAATAATGTTTTAAATTTACCATCTATTATTCGAAATACAGATTATCTGAATGGCCCTCATCCCAAGATGTTAGGATAGTCACTGTCCTACTATACTACTAAAGCTACATTTGAAAGAAGCTACCCACACCAGAAAGGCATCGAAGAGCTGTGGTGCCAGAAAAAATAAACATTATACAGTACAATATAACAGGTAGTGTAGATAATACACAAACCTAACATAAGAGACTGGTACAAAAAGTCTCTGCATGCAGCAGATAAGAGAAACAAAGCGCAACAGAGGATGCTGAAGACCACCAGCTGAAAAAGACCGAAAGAATCTAACAATTCAAATTAGAAACTAAGCATATGTGTAGAAGGAAGAAGAGAGAATTCCCACACAGATAACCTGCAGCACTTACAAGAGCTTCAATGAATCAACATGTGAAGTTAAAATAATAAAATATAAAGTTCGAGATAAAGCCAGAAGTTCTATAAGGGGATTGGGCTTACCCTCCTGCTGTACTCTGTAATATATTATTACAAATTGCCACAAATAGCATTATTATTGATAAGAAAGTTCAGTTCATAATCATGAATGTATGAATACCAAAAACATGTATGTTAATGAAATGGAGCTTTAATAGGCATTTAATTTAATCGTTCTTCAATGGCTGTCTTTAGCTTATGAGCAAAAACAGTGAACTTGCTGGCTTACCTGGCTACTTATAAAATTTGGTACTGGTTTGACCAGTATGCAGGTCATGGCCCCCACAAGGGGGGGCTGACGGGGCTCTAGCCTGGGGGCCCGGGATTAGGGGGGGCCCGGCGTGGTGGGTCGGATATCTAAGTGAGATGAACAGAAGACAAAAAGCGACTTCTTTATAAAATACTAGCTTTTTCCCGCGGCTTCACCCGCGTGGACATGAATACGCTTTAATTTCATTATTGTCAGTGGAAGAATTAATTAACCCTTTCGCCGCATAATTCGACTGTAGTCGAATAAATTTGTCTCCGTTCGCTGAGCAATTTGCCTATAGTCCACATCGTTTAAAAAACGTCTCCATTTGCTGCGGTATTCAACAACATTGTCCGTATGGTATGACATCGTTAGAAAAGCTTTGTGATTAGTGCTGCCCTCTCTGGAAGCCTTGAAAAGTAACAAAAACAGCTGATGTTTGCCTATACAATGCATGTTTACTTACGAATGTTTACGGTATGTGAATATCTGTGGGATAAACTCTGCTGAATGTTTATTGTAACCAGACGTGATTATTTCCCTCTGTTGTGAGCGCTAATCTATTACCCTTCAGGACTTACAGGTTCTTTATGCCTCACCTTGGATGTGTCAAATTACCACAAGACGGGTTTTAAATTAATTTATCCCTGTCTTTGTGTACATCCATTAGTAAACCTTGTTAATTCTATATAAATAAAACACATGGAATAGTATCTGGTAATAATAATAATATTGTATTTTTATTCAAAAAAATTTCTATAGTCTATTCAGTGTAACTATTAATATAATTTATAAATCTCAGGGTCGATTCTCTTCTCTTTGTTTATATTATTTTTAGGTTCTTTTGGCTGATATAAAGGTTCAGTAATTATAAAGAAAAAACAAGTATAGAAAGTACATTACATTACAAACAATAATAATAATGAATCATATAAATTAAGTATTAATTATAATAATAAATATACGTTACACAATGTGTATCAGTTCAGTTCACACAGCCTTCTGGTATCCGTGATGGAAAATTCCAATGTTAGTTTGTTTATGTTGTCAAAATGAAGGAATCCACTTCTTTCGGTGTTCAATAAATGTTAACTCTTGTCACTTCTGTGGTCCGAAGCCTTCTGTTGGGATATTGTGATTGAAGTACAGTGTCTTGTTATTAATTCAATCTAAGTGTAGTTGTTCCTTCTGGTTGTTGGATCAGTAATGTTTTAAAGGTGTTTTGTTTCTGATATTTCTTTATCTGCTCCAATTTTATATTCTGTTATAGTTTGATATAAGGTTTTTTTAATTTCTATTATATTATTTTTTTATAATATTCATATGTTTTGTATAAATAATTAGCTTGTTTTCAGAATTTACACTCAACTCTCCTTCTTGGCTTATTATTATTTTAATAATAACCAACAACATTCTTTTTCTCTCTTTTGGTTTCCTGGATACACATAAATACTCTGGTCATATCTGTTATCTGTTCAAATTGAGATTTAGTTGTCATAGGATATTATTTTTATATAATACATTATTTTACCTTCTACATACAAGTTGCTTTTTAGTTATTACATCATAATACTTAATACAATTTACATATTATTTTATCTGACAAAACTATGAACAATTTTAATATCAAATATTATAGTTATTTGTAATTTGACAAATATTTTTGAATAATTTATTATTTACTGAACATAATCATCTAGGCCTATGTTGACTGATTATATTTTTATATTGGAAGACTCATAATCGATCCTGCTTACACTTGTTTTATATTAATTAATTTCTTTAAATATAAACAAACTATTAATTGACAATTATATTTTAATTACTATAATTCCCTTCAGGGCTTAACTGAATGCACACTTTTAAACCATTGTCTGTGTGATCAATATCTATTAAATTTTAATAACTCAAACACTAATAAAGAAAAAACTAAATGTTAATGTCAGTATCATCTGCTACTATGGATTAGTAATTCATTTCATTAAATAATTGTTTCTAATTACTATCCACTCACAGTTATTCTTAATTGACTACCACTGTATCTCACATACTCTTACCAATTAATTACACTTGTTTTATATTTCATTTGTAGCACATCTTAATTACATTTTACATTTACTTCTAAATTTGTATTGTACTTTATATGACTTTCTGATTGATTCATTCATTATTCATTAAATTTATTATCATCATTTATTTGTTTATGGACTACTCCAAATCTAATTGGGTACTGTTTATATAGTATAGTAATCTGTCATAGTAATGTCTGTTGTAGGACTTTTGGTTTGTAAATAGGTTCACACTTTTATTTATTATTGTTTCTTCCTTCAAATTATTTTGATTTCGATTTGTTTAGATAACTTGTTGTTATTGCTTGCTGATGTCTTCAACAGTTGAAGTGTATGATATTATGGTATTAATATTGCTTGGTGATAAGATTGACATTTATGAAACAAATTCTTCATTATTATAGGCAAATTGAAACCTACTTTTCTTGTCAATACCAATTATTTTCTTCTTTATCTCTGGAGTTTGTTTATTTATATGGGTGGCTTTAACGAATTGTAATTCTTGAGTTTTCTCTTGGTTCATTGTATATTTTATTTATATATTACATTCTTTTATTCACATTGATTCCATACTAATGTTAAATGATTCCCCCTATATTAATATGGTATTATGAATGAATATCGGCGTTAAGTGGCCCTTTTACGTCCAATTGCTCATCCGAACATTCACATACCTGGTACAGTGCACATTGGCTGCTGCCCATAAAATAATTCTAAAGTGGCGCCTTAGCTTTCTCACTCTATAAATAAAATAATTATAAATCTTATCATTATACACATCATTGGAATCTTTTATCTTCTGAATATTTTTTCTTATTCTACATTGCCTTCCAATAACTCCATTTATTTATTATATTCAATATTACTGTTGGTATATTTTCTTAAGTAGATTTCTTTCTCTTTTATATAACTTCACTTCAAATTCAATGATTTATTAGCCTTAATGTCATTCACCTTTGTTATTCAGTACCTCTTGCAATATAGTAGTTTTAATTATTCTTCTATTATTCTATCTGTTTTTATACTGCAACTCTTCTTCAGCAAGTTCATTTTCTAATTAGTTTATTAAATTTCTCTTAGGCCTA
This sequence comes from Magicicada septendecula, assembly GCA_034769895.1. Taxonomy (NCBI): domain Eukaryota; kingdom Metazoa; phylum Arthropoda; class Insecta; order Hemiptera; family Cicadidae; genus Magicicada; species Magicicada septendecula. The sequence continues at coordinate 393,014,590 of CM068367.1, forward strand.
TTGTCATTAATATTGCGCCCCATTATTATTATTATATTACTATATATTATTATTTATGCTTGATTTAATAAGATGCGCTTATTTATTTTAGAATTTTGGTGTTGTTACAATGTTTATGTTCAGTTTGAAAGTGATCTGCCACGTGGTTAGTGTATTACTTCGTTGTTTTGTTCGCCGGCGTGCCAAAAGTTTTTACAGGTATGTTTACTTCGTTTTTTTCTTGAAACAGCGTACATTTTTTCGTCCATCCTAAAATCGGGTAACCGGAAGTGCCTCTTTACTCTTGCAATTTTTAATATTTCACGATTTTCTCAAAAACGTCCCTAACGATTTTGTTTAAAATTGCTCTATTTATAGAATTTTAGGTATTCTTTAATATGTACTAGTTGCTTTTTTCGCGAAATTTGCTTGAAGTTTTATAGGTTTTTATGGGAAGTTCGTATCTAACGATGTAATTTACTTAATAATTTGCCTATTATACACGTACAATTTTTAAAAACGTTGATATTTAATGTTCAGTCTTCTTATAATATAAAATTATACGCGTTTTGTCTGAAAAAAATACGAGAAAAGTTATCTTAATGGGTGAGAAAAATATGGGTATCGGACCCATGTTTCTTCCTAATCACCATGACAACAAAATCTTATACTATTAAGCGAGCAACTAACGTATGTATCTATCTATGTAATGGAATTTTTTCTCGGAAACGGCTATAACGATTTTCTCGAAATTTGGTACTTAAGATCCAAGTAACAAAAACTTAAGCAGTTTAGCCCAAGATGGATTTTCGCCTAGAAATAAACCTTGGAAAAAGTTGTATGATATTTTGCCTCCTCACGATAATAGTGCTGAACATAGGAAACAATATTTGGCTTGGAAATTCCTTTTGGAGTCATTAAAAGGACATGGAATCGATAAAAACTTACAACTGCAAATGCAATGTGAGACAGCTAAGTGGAGAGCGCTTCTGCAACGGATTGTAGACGTAACGTTATTTTTATCATCTAGAGGTTTAGCTTTTCAAGGAGAGAACACAAAGATTGGAGATGTTCATAATGGGAATTTTTTAGGAATTTTAGAGTTGATTGGAAAGTACGATGAAGTGACACGACAACATCTCGCCAAAGTTCAACAAAATCAGGTGGAAGGTAAAAGTATGAAAGGACATGCACATTATTTGTCGTGGTATTCTCAAAATGAGTTTATTGGCCTTTGTGCAGACAAAGTTCTCCAAACCATTCTTGACCAAAGAAGAGACGCAATTTTCTACGGAATAATAGTAGATGCAACACCAGATATTTCTCACAGTGAACAAAACATCCTAATTCTCAGATACATATACCAAAACCAAGACTCAAACGAATTCGAAGTGAATGAACGTTTCATTGAGTTCATGAATTTTACTGGAAGAACTGGAGAAAAAATAATGAAGAAATACTTGCAACTCTGGAAAAAACCAATATACCTCTCCATGATTGCCGTTCGCAAGGCTACGATAATGGCGCAAATATGCGTGACGAAATAAACGGCGTTAAGTCCCGCATCTTAGAAAAGAACAAATGTGCCGTGTTCTCTCCCTGCGGAGCACATTCATTGAATCGCGTAGGAGTCAACGCTGCAAAGCGCAACCCAGATGTTATAACGTTTTTCGGGAATATAGAAAACTTCTACTCTTTGTCCGCTCACAGTCTTGCACGCTGGGAAGTATTGAAAAAACACGTTAACATTATCTCTTCAAAGTCTTTCAGAAACAAGGTGGAGTGAAAGAATTCAAGCTGTGCGCCCAATTGTTAAACATTATCCCGGCATACTTGCTGTGTTAGATGTCATTCTTGGAGAGATGGCTACAGGATTAACTCCTTCAGCACTGAACACAACTAAAGGCCTAAAAAAATTTTTCAGATCTTATAAAGGTCTGCTAATGACAGTGTTTTGGCACAAAATATTAGCAAGTATTGACAACAAGAACGTTGTCATACAAAGTAAAGGAATATCTCTTGATGTCCAGACCGCACTTATAAGAGACTTAGTGCAAGAGATGCAGCACTTACGTGACACGTGGGAAAGTGTTGTTCAAGAAGCAAAAGTAGTTGCTGAAGCAGTAGGAGTGCAACCTCAATTTCCCGAAAACCGAAAAATTTCTATAGAACCTGAACAAGATTTCAGAATTTCCATAGTTTACCCAGTACTGGATTTTATTATCAATGATTTAATGACACGATTTGAAGCAGCAGATACCATATGTGAATTATTCTCACCCATTTTGAGCTTCCAGAACGTAGACGATGGTCAACTTACCGCAAAAGCAGCAAAACTTGTAAATACATATGAGAAAGATTTGTCAGAAGATTTCTGCACGAAATCCTTCACCTTAAAAGTATTCACAAGACAGTTTTCGGTACTGAAAGAACCCCAATTAGACTTCTGAACGCAATTTACGACAAAAAACTGCAAGGTATATTTGCCAATGTCTGTCTCGCCATTAAACTGTTTTGTACAGTACCAGTTACTGTTTCTTCAGCTGAAAGATCGTTCAGCAGACTGGCAAATTCATTGAAAACATGGCAAAGAAGCACAACTAGTCAAGAGCGACTTAATCATCTAGCAATATTGTGCATCGAAAATGATTTAGCTAAGCAAGTTGATTTTACTGAAGTTATTGAAAAATTTGCGTCGACAAAAGCTAGAAAATATACTTTGAGATAATTTTTTATATTATTGTAAGTTTTTATTATGTAAATCCATATAGTTTTTTTAAATAAATATAAATATTACTTTTGTGTCATCATTTAAACTGACTTATTTTATCCTAAATCCTGTAGAACATTACGCTGCCCTTAAACTTAGCGGTAGGTAGGGGGGCCCGCCAAAGATCCTGGCCTGGGGGCCTGCTTCAGGATGTGGGGGCCATGATGCAGGTAGACCCTTTGGTACATTACTATTATTCTAAATATTATCCACTGAGATTGAGTTCCTACTTAGTTACAGAGACTTTGTGCCAAATGCTTCTTGCTAATTTCATTAATATTATACATGTTTTATATTCATCTATTTATAATTATTACCTGACAACTCAATCAATGGTAATGCTGTTTATGACTTTTTGTAATACAGTATTAACAACTACAGAGAACCTATGGAGAATCAGTCTACTTTTCCCACATTTAAACCTATAAATAGTCTTTCCAAATCAAACCTGTAAGTACCGATAATATGTATAAAAAACATGCAATGTACACAATTATTATGATATACATATCATTTTTTAATACAGTTTCATACTACAAATATAATAAAATAATATGAGCTTATCTGTGTAAGCACACGCACGCATGCACGCACGCACGCACACACACACACACACACACACACACACACACACACACATACACACACACACACACACACATACACACACACACATCAAATAAACCTAGATGACTTTAACATAAATATGCACATAAGAATTAATCATTATGAATATAATCTTAATGAGTGGATGTTTTATAGTTACAAATGTCAAACATTGACTCCTCAGTAATTAATATCATGTGAAAACCTGTATCTGAAGGTGTCATTTTTTATTTTATGTACAAATTTTTAGTATAATGCATTAGAAAAACTTTAAGCCTCTATCCTAAAGCCTGAAGTTGTGAATAACGGACTTAACCTAGCAAGTAAATAAGTACAAAGAAATAATAACACATATGAAGTACCCAAAAATATAAGCTTGCATTTGCTTACCTGAATGTCTGAAGCTACGCTGTTTGGTTTAGGAAGTATGGGAGGCGATTTGTTAAAAATCTAAAAGAAAATTAATTTTATGTAAAATCTAATTTATCAAAACTGTGTATTTTTAATTCTTTATTTAAAGTGAACATATAACAATACAAACAATTATATACAAATATAAATAAAAAGAAGTTTCAAAGAATTGTTAATAACAAAGTTTAACAGGGTTATCTTAGTTAGTATTGAAATTACAAAACTTAGAATTAAACAATTTTTAAATTAAAATAGTTATATACTAAATAAAAATTATAACAACATATTACAACTTGTACAAAATGGATCTATGTTTATACTCACAGGTGACACACGTGCATCAAAACAAGGACTTCTAGGTTTTTCCTTCCTAAAATCAACATATGGTATTAAGACATGATATTCCTTATACATAATTTTCATTTTAAGTCATTAAAATTATAGGTAATTCTGATTTGCATTTTATATTATTCTATATATGATTACAAAAAATATGATTATGCTAACTGCTTTCATTTGTTTTATTAAACTGTACCTATATTTTCATACTTGTCACTTTGTCACTTTTCTCCATGTTCATAAATTGTACATCTGTACCGGGGGGGGGGGGGGGAGGTATGACTGCATGGGGGCAGCAGAAGTCGGGGGAGGGGCATTCCAGTGTGCACCTCATTCGGTTGAATGTAGAATTGTGGACAAATTTATAAGTGTTTGCAGTAATGTGATCAACTGACCAAGCTCTGGGACTGAGCCTTGTATGTTGCGAGAACCAACAGACTCAATTACATGAGATGCAGTCACTATCATATTGTCTAATCACTGCTCAGTCACTAATCAGTCAGTAAAAATAGAACAGAGTTTCCTAAAGTTTATGAGTCACAAACGCTTTTTAGGAGAGGGGTCAATCCATTCCAAGTGATCCAGAAAAAAATTAATTGGTTGCCTCACCATTTCAGAAAAAATTCATTTTTTTGTGTATCTATTCCCTTATGTTTTGGTAGTTCAAAACACATTTCTTTTATTTTTATTGTATCTGGTTTACACGTGGTTTTGTTCTATACAGTATTCTAAATTTCTGAGAACTGTGCTGTCTTAGGCTTTTCAAATACACTTCACTATTTTCAGTACATTCTAACCTACAATTTGGAGCCCTGTTTACTGATTTAGTGTGTTTCTGTACAGGTGATCTTTGTATGCGAAATTGTTGACCAAAAATGAAAAAATTCAATTTTCATAGTATAATTTCTCAAGGAAGGAAAAAAATATCAGCCTTAATTTTTTACAAGCTTATTTACATATAAGTATAATTAATTTGTAGACAATAACAACAGTGCATAACATATCCTTTAAAAATTACAGCCTCTTACAAAATTCTATTTTTTTTTTTTTTTAATTTTAAGCTTTCATATCTCTGTCGTGTTCCACATGATTGTGTGTGATACAAAAGTTATGGTTCTTTACTTTGTCAAAATCTTTGTAATAAAAAACAAGTGGGTGAACTGAACCTTCCAATTAATACCTGGTGGAATAGACAGCACAAGCCAGGGATGAGGGACAAAGGGCAAGAAGAAAACGGAAGAGGTGCAATCCAGTCTCAAACAGAACAAAATACAATAGAGTCAGTGTCAAGGCTGAACGAGTCATTCTGCAGGCAAAAAGAGATACCTGGAAGAAATTTGTTGGCATAATAAACCCCAATACACCACCGGCCATGGTGTGGAAGCATTTCAGAGCTGTTGAGGGAAGATCGTATCATAAGATTCCTTACATCAAAACAATAATGGTGAGCTATTTCAGGATGAGGATTTGATATCTGAGCAATTTGCAGAAAATTATCGTAGAAAATCTGGCAAAAGAGTCTCATTCCCAAAAATATTAACAAGAGAAGAACAGTACATTTTGTGCAACCTTTCTCACCTGTTATTCCATCAAGATGAATGTGACCCACGAATACAGATGAATGAAATAAAAGAAGCAATCATGGAATTGAAAAGCACAACCCCAGAAGATTCCATCCACAATGACATGTTAAAAAATTGTTCAGAGATCTTGATGAAGGAACTGTGTACTCTCTTCAAAGACATCTGGATCTCAGGGAGATTCCCACATAAGTGGAAGATAGCTGTAACGGTACAGATATGACCATCCCGAAACATTGGGAATTTTAACATATTTTTATATTTGAAAAATATTATTGGGGTAAAACAATGTATGCAAATTGGAGTCAAGGTTGACTAGTTCACGGCGAGAAGCAGTTATTTTTAGCCATCTGACATTTGAACTTTGTATGTTAGACAAAACAACATGAGACGTCATCAGCCAAACCCAACCGACGTCACAGGAATGTAAGGCATGTCAGCAGTCTGTCAACAATTTGCGCTTGAGTTAACAAAGGCAGTCGTCATACAACATCTCACAGCGATGGACGCGGGCAGCTTTCGCTCCAGTTTTAATATACCCAGTACAGCCATAAATAAAAGTTCCGCAGAACCAAATAGTCGGGCGCCCGACCAAGCAGTTAAAATGTAACATTTTAAAAGGAAAGCAGTTTTATTTTATTAATATAAAACGAAGTGACCGTGAAAAATGGTAAAAAAGGAAATGTTCGTAGTGAACGAGAATACAGGTGGAGCCTGGACTGTTTCGGATTAAAATGTCAAGATAAGTAACACTGGGGGGGAATAAAACAGACAATTCCAAAAAGGGTTACACAAAATTAAGAAATCATGTATTCCAATTAAATTTTGAGATCTCAGAAGGGTATGGGGATGTATAAATGTGTGTGTGACTGAAGCGCTGGTTTGTCTTAAGGATAAAGTTAATTTATTTTTTGAATATAAAGTTAATTTAAAGTTAATGAATATCTTGTTCTGTTTTTGTTTGAAGGAAGTAAACTTATATCTATAAGAAAATAACTGTTGAGTTGGTTACAGTTAATTACTAATATGTATACAGGGAAAGAAAAATCTTTTGTGATGGAAGGTAAATGATTTAAAAATTTACATTTGAAGAAAGTAATTAATAAAACATAATTCAGTGGAAACAAATAAACGAATCATTTATTTCAAACAACCATTACTTGTTCCCTGAATACGTCCAACCGAACCCTGGGTATGGGTAAGTATTTCATCGAAGTTGGCAACGATAAAGATGGCGTCGTAAATAGACGAAGCTGAAATTTTCAAGGTAAACAATAGAGTTTAATAAATAAGTAAAAATTATAGTTACATAGCAACGATTGTACCATTACTTAAACTGAACAAGGAAAAGAAAAATATCAATTCGCATCACCCAATTTCACTTCTCTCCTGTCTCAGTAAACTGCTGGAACGTATCATACATAACAGACTGGTGTTTGGTTACTGGAAAGCTCACACTTACTGGGCTCCTATCAGTTGAAGTAGCTCCTCCTAAAATAGCTGAAGTAGAAAAATCTGTCTTGAGTGTGGAAAAAGCTATGTCAACAAAAATAGAAGACTCGATTGCAAATATGAAAGAGCAAATTATGAGAGAAGTAAAGCAGTTCATGAAAATACAGCCATGCGTTTTGAAACAAATTGCTAAACAGACTGCTTGAACAGTAAAGGCAGAAAAAGACATGTAAAACAAGACAACAGAGAAAGTCACTTTGGCTGCAGCTGGGGAAGTTCATGTCAAGGCCCCAACCTTTGATGAAACCAATCACTGGGCGACATAACTTCGGCAATTTGAAGCCGCTGCTAGCACAAATAATTGGACCAGAGAAAGACAAGGCAGTTTCACTTGTTCTAGTTTTAAAAGCCACACAGAGCTACTACAGAAAGTGCCTGACAGCCAGAACACCTATGCCGAATTGAAAAAGCTTTATAATTACGGTGTGGTGATAAACACTCAGTTGAGAGCAAGATGACAGCATTCCGGAAGAGTCTTCACGAGTTTGAAGCAAGTATCAACAGACTAATTAGACTGGCCTATCCTGAAGCACCAGAAGATTTTCGAATGAGGTTTGCGATGCAGACAATTACTGCTAGTGTCCGAGATAATGAACTACAGCAAGTGTTATGAATGGCAAGACACTAGAATAGTGCAGATACTCTGGTACATGCTTGGACAAGTCATAAAGTGCGCTAAGAAAGGATGGAAGACCAAAGTGTTATAGATGTGGGAAACCTGGACATCTACAACAAGATTGTTGTGTTAAGAGTTCAGTAGCAGGGAAATGAGCAGTAGTTGGTACAACGGGACAGAAAAATAGCAGGAGCTTGGTGGTTATCGAATTTGTTAAGAAAGGCCAACCATGATTACAGTCGACACTGGCGCAATAGTTTCCAATGTGTGCCCCGATGTGGTGAAAAATATAAAGCCAATCTGGTGCTCTTGCAGCTTATGAACAGCTACTGGACGGCATGTAAAAGTGTTTGGAAAAGTGGAGATAGGCCTACGCCTTGGTCGACCTGAGTTTCATCATCAAGTACTTGTTGCAGACATTGTGGATGAAGCAATTCTTGGTGTGGATATTATGAACACGCATATGGCTTTATAGTCGACTTCAAAAACAAAGTCTTGAGAATCGGAAAAAAAAGAGGTAATGCTCTCCACAATAAATACATCAGAAAAATCGACAGACGTAGTAAATCAAGTGGCCATAACTGTCCCGCCAAACTCCGAAAAGATCAGCATAGTTACAACTGAGGTAAACACTAGGGGCAACCAGTGTTCTATATTCGAGTCCCAGGTAGACATCACACCAGGCATACTAATTCCCAGTTCACCATGTGACCTGGTGAAGTCACCATACTAATGATAAAGTTCATCATGTTTATCACAAAATACAAACTTAAAGGCTTTTGACCTCACCTGGTTTTGGGAAATGATGTGTTGAGATACAACAGTATTTCTACAATCCTGGGAATTATTCTAGATGAAAAACTACTGTGTAAACCACATAGTATCATCCTGTGGTGGAGCTCTCCGGAGGATCAACCTACTGAAGATTATTGCAAACAGAAGTTGGGGACCAGACACCTGATCATTGAGACAACTGTACATCCAGTTTATCAGGCCTAAAATTATCTATGGCTGTGAGGTTTGGGGTGGAGCAGCTAACACTCATTTGCAGAGACTTGAGCACTTCAGAGCTCAGCCATTCGAATATGCTTGGGTTGCCCAAAAACTACACCAATAAACACAATGCAAATCAAACTGCAAATCAAAAAAGAAGGAGAGCACATCCAAACTGGCACCTATTCCTTCAAAAAAGTCAATAACTTTGTTTATTAGGATGCCAAGTTAACTCCTATGGGGAAACAACAGAAGAAATAAAGCGAAGAATCACCTCAGCTAATAGGTGCTTTTTTGGCCTCAAGACCCCTGTTCCAGAGCAGAACAATTGACAGGAGCATCAAGCTGCTTCTGTATACAACACTGATCCGCCCAGTTCTCACATATGGTTCAGAGACCTGGACCATTTCTAGAAAGTCTGAGTCAAGCCTGCTAGTTCATGAATGCAAAATCCTCTGCAGTATTTTTGGTCCAATATGTGTGGGAGGTGAATGGAGGAAAAGGACCAACCAAGAACTGAACACTCTTCTGAATGAACCAGATATTGTGAAAATGATAAAACTTGGTAGACTCAAGTGGGCTGGACATATGATCAGAATGGGGGAGAATGAAATACTCAGAAAGGCACTCACAGAACAGATCTATGGAACCAGGTGATCCAAACTGCGTTGGGAATATGGTGTGAGCTATGATGTGTGCCATATCCTTGGGACCCGGAACTGGAGAGGAGCTGCACTTGACCAGGACAACTGGCGAAGGCTGTTAAAGGATGCCTTGACTCAGTAATGGGTTGTCGCACCACTGAAGAAGAAGATTAAAGTACTTACTGAAGTAAGTTTAAGATAAAAAATTATGAAGAAATAGCTGAACCAAAAGGACTGAAAATGAATCTTGACCATTTTTAATTCATTTTCACCACCATTTTTTAGAGAATACGCCTAATATTGTGACAGAACTTTGAATTTTATACTTTATATTGCCAATTTTAACAGACGCTAAGAGGTTCAAATCAATCATTTTCTTTTTCGTTTTTTCTGTTTAAGGGGTTTTTTTAACATTGTAATACACTGTATCACATTATACTTCATTATGAACAATGTATATTCTACACTTAAAAAAAAAAAAAAAAAAATTTGTAGATAAAAGCCCTTGCAGGAAAAGCTACTCCTTAAAAGCAAGTAGTCCATAAAATATAACATTTTTTAAATCCAGGAAACTACTGTAATAAACTGGTATATAGTGGTTTGGAATGACTCATAATGTGGTATACCTTTCTACCAGTCTAGCTGATGGATCAATCTGGCTGAAAAGGTAATAACGTATGAAGCAATAATTCAATGCACAATTAATCTGTCAATAACAGAACAGATAAGTCGGAAGAAGATAGTGAAGGCATCTCCAATTCTGTCACTTACAAAGAAGTTAATGAATCATTAAAAACTTTTATGAATTTATTGAATGTAAATAGTTCATACAATGATAATGAAACTGAAAATTGTGCGGAGTCTTATAAAAATGCTTTTATAAGAAGAGAACCAAAACAAGGAAGCATGTTGGCACTGAAGACTGTTATAAAAAGAAAACTATTCTTTATATAAAAAGAAAACTATTCTGTTATAAAAAGAACAGTAAACTACAACTGCCACTTGTTCTACCAGATCTGTACCATCTGCTATTTATCAGGACATTATTAAGACTTTAAAGTGAAAGAAGTTATGACAATGAGGAACTCTGTTACTCTATTTTTAGATAGTTCTAAATATATAGAAAATTATCTGATATTTTTTTTTCAGTAATAAACACAAATGTTTTATGTTGTTTTCTTAATGTTTCAATAATTTAAAAATTATTTTACACAGATGTCTGCTAATCCAGCATATCTGATACTTCTGGACTGCTCAGGTCATGATTTTGCCAGACTATTATTTTAGCTACTATTAGGAAGACTATTATATTACTTTACCTTAAGTAGACAAATAAAACACAAAAAATTACTTACATTACTTATAACCTATAGGATATGCATATTGTAACGTAACAGAAATACGGTCCTCGACGTTACATAAATAAAATTATAAAATTCATCTGCTTGCTGTTCGGTTGCTGTCAAGACGTGAGGGTTATCTGCACACGGCCTCATCGAGTCACGATGTCGAGCGGACGGTAAAACAACAATTATTTTAAATATTATTTAATAAAACTTAACTCTATATTGTAATACCTTGTATTCCTATTTATGCATTTTCTGATCTTACTAACAGTTGAAAGAACCTTCACGCCCTGTATTTAAAGAAATATAAAAATCATAACTGAATTTAATATAAAACCTTGAATCCGATCGATAATCGATTACTTCTGACTTATAGCCTTTCGTATCTAACATAAGAGAAACTAATTTGTTGGACAAAAAAATATTAAATACTAATAAAGAATCATTTCAGAATTTCAATATCTTCTCATTTATATAAGATTTAATGGAGTGTGAATAAGAAATAAGATAAGTAAAGAGTGTAACCAATAATCACCGTATGCGGTGGGTTAACCTACAAATTTCCCTTGTCTGGGAACCACAGCGCTATTCGCGGACTTCTCAGGTATTAAAGAGAGGAGAATTCAATAAAAATTTCTGCCCTTCTCTTCAACACAGAATAGGTTTGAGCGGAATTTTCGAATTACACCCTATACACATAATTTTCACTCACATTAACACAATTATATTAAATAGAGAGATAAAGGAGATATAATTAACAATATTACAACACATACTAAATTAAGATACATAAGAAATTGGCACATTAATTAAAGAGAAGAGAAGATAATCAGAGACGTACGTAGTGGGTAGATAATAAATTGATGAACCCAACAGTGGGGCTTAACCCGAACACAGTAGTACATAATAAATTGGCGCTCAACTAGTGTAGGGCTTAAGTTAAGTAAAACATTAATTTTATAAATATTACTTAACTCGAGCAGGCAGCTGTTAGAGACAGAGAAATGCAATAAAGAGCTATGATACAACAGGAAACGAAAATGCCCGAACAAGAAGGACGATTAAGTTACGCAGAATGGATGACGGTACTATTTAAAAAATTCAGCAAGGATATGGAGTATATTAAGAAGAACGCCACCGATCATGAAAGAGCGCAAATGAGTCGCGCGAATGAAGTAGGAACACCAAACGACAAAATGACTTTGAGAGACATTTATGATGAAATGTGGGAGTTAGATGCCAGGTGTAATAAAGAAGAGACTATAGGGACAACCCACGAAAAAGGCGATAACAATGTGGAAAAAATGACTGAAGAAGATTAGGAAAGATGGGACAATAATGAAGCACAAATGAAAGATGAAAGAACAGGAGTGTACGCACAGGTGACAGAACAATATACTCAGGAAGAATATGAACAATGGAGACGAGTAATAAGACAACCTGAAAACCCAATACAAACAGAAAACACAGAATTAAGGGAATGGATAAGGGTGATGTTTGAACTATCCCGAGAAGATATGTGTAACTGGAGGAAGGAACATAATCGAATAGAAGAATTTATAGGAATGCCAAATCATAAAAACTTAGAACAATCAAATATGCAACAAGAAATAGAAATAGTCAAAGTGAAGCAACAGAAGAAAATGCCAGAACAACCAAAGAAAGTGACCTGTCAGGACATAATGGATTTTCTGGTTGAACCTTTCAGAAAACTAGAGGAAACAATGGACAGTGGTTTCAAGAAAATGAATGAAAATTTTAGGAAACAGAGAGAAGATAACCAAAGATACCATGAAAAATTCATGAAAAGAATGGATGAATGTCTCAAGAATATGAATAAAACATTAGACAGCACTTCCGAAGGTACTAATGTAAATCCAAATACAGAAGAGAGCAGCAAAGAAATAGAAATTAGAGAAGACCAAAATGCATTGCTACCTGAAAATAAAAATAGAAAGGACAAAGAGGATGTCCAAACCATGGAAAGGAAGACCAAGAAAATAAGGAAAACCGGTAGAAGGAAAATACTAAATACAAAAGAAGAAATGGAGATGAGGAAGGGTGGATTAATTAATGTATTTAACATCCCAATTAACGAACAAAGGGAGTTAAGTAAAAGTAAGAGTTATAGAAAAAACTTAATAAAATTATCACAAATAAACCACCAGAGAATAATAAAGAAAAGCTTAAATAAGCTTAAATCTCAATTAAATGTATTAACAACCAAAGAATATCTGACAACATCAGCTATATCTTTAATAAGAAATATACCAGTAAAACATTTGGTAAGTAATACAGAGGTCCAAGGGAATGAAGTGGTAGCATATATGAGTGATTACGTTAGATTAGAGGAGGTACAATACCTGTCAATTAAAAGGGATCTAATTATAACGGAAAACCTTGACTTAAATGAAGACTTTGTATCAGCCGAGTTACAGTACCAGATACACAAGAGGTATTTAACAAGTGTAAAAATTAGTATGAACACTACAGTAATCTGAGGAATAGGAGTATCTGAATTAATGGACCATGGTTGAAACAAGAAATCGTAAACCAGAAAAATGGGACTGATTTTCTGAAAACCGACCAGGCTACCACTTGGAAAGAAGAATTAAATAAATAATATTAAATAAGAAATAAACCACAAAATTCAAAAAGAAGTAAGAACGTCTTACTATATGTTTACAACGAAATTATTTTGAAGATTTAAGAATAAAACCCTAAGATTAAAAAAAAAAAAATTATATGAAGAGAAACTTATACAAAATAATTAAAAAACAATATGACATAAGATACATGCCAAAATGCCAAGAGAATTGAAGAACAAATTAAATAATTGTTTATAACCAGTATAATTTTAAATGGAATAAGAAAAAATGTATGTCAACATAATTAGTGGTAATGTGACCAGACAAGATGGTAAAATAAGAAGAACAATGGATAATTTAATAACTATGAATAAGCTGAAACTAATTAATGATGATAATTAATGCAATTACAAATTAGAATTTCTTGGAAATGAGAATAATAAATGAAGAGATAGTACTTAGAATTGCAGTCACAAAAAAAAGAAAATAAAAAATAGTTACAAATAATGACGGTCAAAAATGTTATCTGAAAATAGTTAATGAAAATAAGATGGAATCACGAAGGAAGGAATATATGAATAATTAAATATAATACGCGACAGCGTAACGAATCCCCAAGATGTTTATTATTAATTAAATAAAAAGATTACTATGATATTACTGTATTTTTTATAGCTGACTGTAGATGAATTCCAGCAGTATTATATTGAAGTGTAGTGTGGGCAGCAGAGTATGAAGCCAAACAGTGCCTCTCTGAACTGTACCAACTCACATGTTAGGGAATGTTAGGGAAATTGAATATTTAAGGGATAATAGAACCGCTGCGAAGAATGACCCCAGATTCCACAAAGTATGAAGGAAGAAAACAGAAGGAAGATAGCTGACAGAAGGGCAATGGAAAAACGCATTTATAGTAGTAACTAGAAATAGGAGAAAAGTCAAACTAAGTTTTACTGATTATTGTGACCAATCATTGACAAGTAATGTTTAAGAGAAACAAGCCAAGAGTATTAATATAATTAATGAATTGTCATCAAATAGACAAAGGTGAATACAAGTCCAAAATGCCACATTAAGAATTCCATCATTGACCATTGAAAATTTAATATGAATATAAGGAGGATATTCAAGGGCATGGAAAAGATATAAGTTTATTTGACCCAAATTATATTCAGGTAAATTAAACTTCTTTAGGAGGGGAAGCATATGTAACGTAACAGAAATACAGTCCTCGACGTTACATAAATAAAATTATAAAATTTAGAATAGGGAAGAAAATTTATTAATTATCCACAATTGTAAAAGGTCAGAAACCCAACCCATGATTGTTTAAATGTAATAAGAATGCAAGGTAAAAAAGATAAGCAAATAATAATGTTAATAGTAATAAACCTCAAGGTTCAGTGAGAGGTAAATAACAGACATTGACACATATTGTAAAAAACTAATGTTGACTATTTCAGAATAATTAATGTTTTTAAAGTAGATGAGAATGAGTAAATGGTGTATGACTTAAGTTACTCAAAAATACTTGTTATTAATTGTATCATGTTATATTGTTATCATGACAGTGATGTTATATTTTGTGTTAACAAGTGAAGGTTTTTCTGTTGATAGAATATCAGGTAATTAAGTATTATGTGTTATTAATTTACCACTGTAGAGCTGTTGTTGAACTCAGTAATTGATTACTAATTAATTTCATTTTTATATGTTATCCATAGGTCACGATAAAGATTTTGTTAGATTTTATAGAGTTAATTATTTGTATACATGTACTTAGATAATAAGAGGATTATAATTGTAAACTTGGATAAAAAGGCTATAATTGTTAACAAGATACAAAAGAGTTTAATACCACCATATCATAAATAGATAAAAAAGTATATAATATTGCAGATAGTAACAAGTTAAATTCGGAAGTAGATCAAGGTATAATGATAGGCCTAACAACCAATAACATTATATAGTAAGTCAGATCAGAAAGGTTAGGTAAAGAAATTAGTAACAAATACTAAATACAATCTAATGAGTTAGTAGAAGTTAATAATAATTAATAATAACAAATAAATAAACTCAAATTAAATAAATTATTATAATGCCATAGTGCAATGATACCGATAGATAATGTTTGGTAACTGAAAAAATAAGATTTGTTAAAATAAACAGACTAAGAGTAAAAGACAGCAAAATATATAAGAATTAGTAAACAAGCCATAAGTAAGATATTAGGATATAATGGAAATTTAGAAAGGGATTATTTTGATGAGCGGAAGAACATTGTATGAAATGATTATAATATAACATAATATCGAATACGAATAAAAAAATGGTTGCTAGGGACGACAAAGGATATAGAATTTGTCGATTTGATTATTGGATTTTTTGACATGAACGAAGAGAGTTTAGCTAAGAGATGCTCAGTAAAAATTTGATTTAATTTAAATACCAAGTACAGAGAAATTTAAAATAAATGAATGATAAATTGCAATAGTTTGGTCCACTAACAGTTAACAATATTATATAATTGGACAATATAAAAACAATACACAAAGTAACGAAAAATAAAGGAAGAACTCGGATTGCCAAATTCCTGAAATGAACAAAATGTTAAATTAATCAATTAACGAAACCAGAGAAATAACTACCTGCATAAAGATATAATCCTATAAAACAAACAAAACGAAAATAACCACCAAATTACATTGGAACTTGCAGTTTACACAATCCAATAGAAAAACGTAATTGGATTCGAATTTTGTCGAAGCACGTAACCACAAAACTCAGACATTGGTGAACAAAAGGAGCGGTATTTCTGCATCATCCCAGGACCAAGAATTAAACATTTTTTTCAACTTGGAACGTAGACTAACGGGAGCAAATTCATCTGCTTGCTGTTCGGTTGCTGTCAAGACGTGAGGGTTATCTGCACACGGCCTCATCGAGTCACGATGTCGAGCGGACGGTAAAACAACAATTATTTTAAATATTATTTAATAAAACTTAACTCTATATTGTAATACCTTGTATTCCTATTTATGCATTTTCTGATCTTACTAACAGTTAAAAGAACCTTCACGCCCTGTATTTAAAGAAATATAAAAATCATAACTGAATTTAATATAAAACCTTGAATCCGATCGATAATCGATTACTTCTGACTTATAGCCTTTCGTATCTAACGTAAGAGAAACTAATTTGTTGGACAAAAAAATATTAAATACTAATAAAGAATCATTTCAGAATTTCAATATCTTCTCATTTATATAAGATTTAATGGAGTGTGAATAAGAAATAAGATAAGTAAAGAGTGTAACCAATAATCACCGTATGCGGTGGGTTAACCTACAAATTTCCCTTGTCTGGAAACCACAGCGCTATTTGCGGACTTCTCAGGTATTAAAGAGAGGAGAATTCAATAAAAATTTCTGCTCTTCTCTTCAACACAGAATAGGTTTGAGCGGAATTTTCGAATTACACCCTTTACACATAATTTTCACTCACATTAACACAATTATATTAAATAGAGAGATAAAGGAGATATAATTAACAATATTACAACACATACTAAATTAAGATACATAAGAAATTGGCACATTAATTAAAGAGAAGAGAAGATAATCAGAGACGTACGTAGTGGGTAGATAATAAATTGATGAACCCAACAGTGGGGCTTAACCCGAACACAGTAGTACATAATAAATTGGCGCTCAACTAGTGTAGGGCTTAAGTTAAGTAAAACATTAATTTTATAAATATTACTTAACTCGAGCAGGCAGCTGTTAGAGACAGAGAAATGCAATAAAGAGCTATGATACAACAGGAAACGAAAATGCCCGAACAAGAAGGACGATTAAGTTACGCAGAATGGATGACGGTACTATTTAAAAAATTCAGCAAGGATATGGAGTATATTAAGAAGAACGCCACCGATCACGAAAGAGCGCAAATGAGTCGCGCGAATGCAGTGGGAACACCAAACGACAAAATGACTTTGAGAGACATTTATGATGAAATGTGGGAGTTAGATGCCAGGTGTAATAAAGAAGAGACTATAGGGACAACCCACGAAAAAGGCGATAACAATGTGCAAAAAATGACTGAAGAAGATTAGGAAAGATGGGACAATAATGAAGCACAAATGAAAGATGAAAGAACAGGAGTGTACGCACAGGTGACAGAACAATATACTCAGGAAGAATATGAACAATGGAGACGAGTAATAAGACAACCTGAAAACCCAATATAAAAACAGAAAACACAGAATTAAGGGAATGGATAAGGGTGATGTTTGAACTATCCCGAGAAGATATGTGTAACTGGAGGAAGGAACATAATCGAATAGAAGAATTTATAGGAATGCCAAATCATAAAAACTTAGAACAATCAAATATGCAACAAGAAATAAATAGTCAAAGTGAAGCAACAGAAGAAAATGCCAGAACAACCAAAGAAAGTGACCTGTCAGGACATAATGGATTTTCTGGTTGAACCTTTCAGAAAACTAGAGGAAACAATGGACAGTGGTTTCAAGAAAATGAATGAAAATTTTAGGAAACAGAGAGAAGATAACCAAAGATACCATGAAAAATTCATGAAAAGAATGGATGAATGTCTCAAGAATATGAATAAAACATTAGACAGCACTTCTGAAGGTACTAATGTAAATCCAAATACAGAAGAAAGCAGCAAAGAAATAGAAATTAGAGAAGACCAAAATGCATTGCTACCTGAAAATAAAAATAGAAAGGACAAAGAGGATGTCCAAACCATGGAAAGGAAGACCTTATGAAAAATTCATGAAAAGAATGGATGAATGTCTCAAGAATATGAATAAAACATTAGACAGCACTTCCGAAGGTACTAATGTAAATCCAAATACAGAAGAGAGCAGCAAAGAAATAGAAATTAGAGAAGACCAAAATGCATTGCTACCTGAAAATAAAAATAGAAAGGACAAAGAGGATGTCCAAACCATGGAAAGGAAGACCAAGAAAATAAGGAAAACCGGTAGAAGGAAAATACTAAATACAAAATAAGAAATGGAGATGAGGAAGGGTGGATTAATTAATGTATTTAACATCCCAATTAACGAACAAAGGGAGTTAAGTAAAAGTAAGAGTTATAGAAAAAACTTAATAAAATTATCACAAATAAACCACCAGAGAATAATAAAGAAAAACTTAAATAAGCTTAAATTTCAATTAAATATATTAACAACCAAAGAATATCTGACAACATCAGCTATATCTTTAATAAGAAATATACCAGTAAAACATTTGGTAAGTAATACAGAGGTCCAAGGGAATGAAGTGGTAGCATATATGAGTGATTACGTTAGATTAGAGGAGGTACAATACCTGTCAATTAAAAGGGATCTAATTATAACGGAAAACCTTGACTTAAATGAAGACTTTGTATCAGCCGAGTTACAGTACCAGATACACAAGAGGTATTTAACAAGTGTAAAAATTAGTATGAACACTACAGTAATCTGAGGAAAAGGAGTATCTGAATTAATGGACCATGGTTGAAACAAGAAATCGTAAACCAGAAAAATGGGACTGATTTTCTGAAAACCGACCAGGTTACCACTTGGAAAGAAGAATTAAATAAATAATATTAAATAAGAAATAAACCACAAAATTCAAAAAGAAGTAAGAACGTCTTACTATATGTTTACAACGAAATTATTTTGAAGATTTAAGAATAAAACCCCAAGATTAAAAAAAAAAAAAATTATATGAAGAGAAACTTATACAAAATAATTAAAAAACAATATGACTTAAGATACATGCCAAAATGCCAAGAGAATTGAAGAACAAATTAAATAATTGTTTATAACCAGTATAATTTTAAATGGAATAAGAAAAAATGTATGTCAACATAATTAGTGGTAATGTGACCAGACAAGATGGTAAAATAAGAAGAACAATGGATAATTTAATGACTATGAATAAGCTGAAACTAATTAATGATGATAATTAATGCAATTACAATTTAGAATTTCTTGGAAATGAGAATAATAAATGAAGAGATAGTACTTAGAATTGCTGTCACAAAAAAAAGAAAATAAAAAATAGTTACAAATAATGACGGTCAAAAATGTTATCTGAAAATAGTTAATGAAAATAAGATGGAATCACGAAGGAAGGAATATATGAATAATTAAATATAATACGCGACAGCGTAACGAATCCCCAAGATGTTTATTATTAATTAAATAAAAAGATTACTATGATATTACTGTATTTTTTATAGCTGACTGTAGATGAATTCCAGCAGTATTATATTGAAGTGTAGTGTGGGCAGCAGAGTATGAAGCCAAACAGTGCCTCTCTGAACTGTACCAACTCACATGTTAGGGAATGTTAGGGAAATTGAATATTTAAGGGATAATAGAACCGCTGCGAAGAATGACCCCAGATTCCACAAAGTATGAAGGAAGAAAACAGAAGGAAGATAGCTGACAGAAGGGCAATGGAAAAACGCATTTATAGTAGTAACTAGAAATAGGAGAAAAGTCAAACTAAGTTTTACTGATTATTGTGACCAATCATTGACAAGTAATGTTTAAGAGAAACAAGCCAAGAGTATTAATATAATTAATGAATTGTCATCAAATAGACAAAGGTGAATACAAGTCCAAAATGCCACATTAAGAATTCCATCATTGACCATTGAAAATTTAATATGAATATAAGGAGGATATTCAAGGGCATGGAAAAGATATAAGTTTATTTGACCCAAATTATATTCAGGTAAATTAAACTTCTTTAGGAGGGGAAGCATATGTAACGTAACAGAAATACAGTCCTCGACGTTACATAAATAAAATTATAAAATTTAGAATGGGGAAGAAAATTTATTAATTATCCACAATTGTAAAAGGTCAGAAACCCAACCCATGATTGTTTAAATGTAATAAGAATGCAAGGTAAAAAAGATAAGCAAATAATAATGTTAATAGTAATAAACCTCAAGGTTCAGTGAGAGGTAAATAACAGACATTGACACATATTGTAAAAAACTAATGTTGACTATTTCAGAATAATTAATGTTTTTAAAGTAGATGAGAATGAGTAAATGGTGTATGACTTAAGTTACTCAAAAATACTTGTTATTAATTGTATCATGTTATATTGTTATCATGACAGTGATGTTATATTTTGTGTTAACAAGTGAAGGTTTTTCTGTTGATAGAATATCAGGTAATTAAGTATTATGTGTTATTAATTTACCACTGTAGAGCTGTTGTTGAACTCAGTAATTTATTACTAATTAATTTCATTTTTATATGTTATCCATAGGTCACGATAAAGATTTTGTTAGATTTTATAGAGTTAATTATTTGTATACATGTACTTAGATAATAAGAGGATTATAATTGTAAACTTGGATAAAAAGGCTATAATTGTTAACAACATACAAAAGAGTTTAATACCACCATATCATAAATAGATAAAAAAGTATATAATATTGCAGATAGTAACAAGTTAAATTCGGAAGTAGATCAAGGTATAATGATAGGCCTAACAACCAATAACATTATATAGTAAGTCAGATCAGAAAGGTTAGGTAAAGAAATTAGTAACAAATACTAAATACAATCTAATGAGTTAGTAGAAGTTAATAATAATTAATAATAACAAATAAATAAACTCAAATTAAATAAATTATTATAATGCCATAGTGCAATGATACCGATAGATAATGTTTGGTAACTGAAAAAATAAGATTTGTTAAAATAAACAGACTAAGAGTAAAAGACAGCAAAATATATAAGAATTAGTAAACAAGCCATAAGTAAGATATTAGGATATAATGGAAATTTAGAAAGGGATTATTTTGATGAGCGGAAGAACATTGTATGAAATGATTATAATATAACATAATATCGAATACGAATAAAAAAATGGTTACTAGGGACGACAAAGGATATAGAATTTGTTGATTTGATTATTGGATTTTTTGACATGAACGAAGAGAGTTTAGCTAAGAGATGCTCAGTAAAAATTTGATTTAATTTAAATACCAAGTACAGAGAAATTTAAAATAAATGAATGATAAATTGCAATAGTTTGGTCCACTAACAGTTAACAATATTATATAATTGGACAATATAAAAACAATACACAAAGTAACGAAAAATAAAGGAAGAACTCGGATTGCCAAATTCCTGAAATGAACAAAATGTTAAATTAATCAATTAACGAAACCAGAGAAATAACTACCTGCATAAAGATATAATCCTATAAAACAAACGAAACGAAAATAACCACCAAATTACATTGGAACTTGCAGTTTACACAATCCAATAGAAAAACGTAATTGGATTCGAATTTTGTCGATGCACGTAACCACAAAACTCAGACATTGGTGAACAAAAGGAGCGGTATTTCTGCATCATCCCAGGACCAAGAATTAAACGTTATTTTCAACTTGGAACGTAGACTAACGGGAGCAAATTCATCTGCTTGCTGTTCGGTTGCTGTCAAGACGTGAGGGTTATCTGCACACGGCCTCATCGAGTCACGATGTCGAGCGGACGGTAAAACAACAATTATTTTAAATATTATTTAATAAAACTTAACTCTATATTGTAATACCTTGTATTCCTATTTATGCATTTTCTGATCTTACTAACAGTTGAAAGAACCTTCACGCCCTGTATTTAAAGAAATATAAAAATCATAACTGAATTTAATATAAAACCTTGAATCCGATCGATAATCGATTACTTCTGACTTATAGCCTTTCGTATCTAACGTCAGAGAAACTAATTTGTTGGACAAAAAAATATTAAATACTAATAAAGAATCATTTCAGAATTTCAATATCTTCTCACTTATATAAGATTTAATGGAGTGTGAATAAGAAATAAGATAAGTAAAGAGTGTAACCAATAATCACCGTATGCGGTGGGTTAACCTACAAATTTCCCTTGTCTGGGAACCACAGCGCTATTTGCGGACTTCTCAGGTATTAAAAAGAGGAGAATTCAATAAAAATTTCTGCTCTTCTCTTCAACACAGAATAGGTTTGAGCGGAATTTTCGAATTACACCCTATACACATAATTTTCACTCACATTAACACAATTATATTAAATAGAGAGATAAAGGAGATATAATTAACAATATTACAACACATACTAAATTAAGATACATAAGAAATTGGCACATTAATTAAAGAGAAGAGAAGATAATCAGAGACGTACGTAGTGGGTAGATAATAAATTGATGAACCCAACAGTGGGGCTTAACCCGAACACAGTAGTACATAATAAATTGGCGCTCAACTAGTGTAGGGCTTAAGTTAAGTAAAACATTAATTTTATAAATATTACTTAACTCGAGCAGGCAGCTGTTAGAGACAGAGAAATGCAATAAAGAGCTATGATACAACAGGAAACGAAAATGCCCGAACAAGAAGGACGATTAAGTTACGCAGAATGGATGACGGTACTATTTAAAAAATTCAGCAAGGATATGGAGTATATTAAGAAGAACGCCACCGATCACGAAAGAGCGCAAATGAGTCGCGCGAATGCAGTGGGAACACCAAACGACAAAATGACTTTGAGAGACATTTATGATGAAATGTGGGAGTTAGATGCCAGGTGTAATAAAGAAGAGACTATAGGGACAACCCACGAAAAAGGTGATAACAATGTGCAAAAAATGACTGAAGAAGATTAGGAAAGATGGGACAATAATGAAGCACAAATGAAAGATGAAAGAACAGGAGTGTACGCACAGGTGACAGAACAATATACTCAGGAAGAATATGAACAATGGAGACGAGTAATAAGACAACCTGAAAACCCAATATAAAAACAGAAAACACAGAATTAAGGGAATGGATAAGGGTGATGTTTGAACTATCCCGAGAAGATATGTGTAACTGGAGGAAGGAACATAATCGAATAGAAGAATTTATAGGAATGCCAAATCATAAAAACTTACAACAATCAAATATGCAACAAGAAATAAATAGTCAAAGTGAAGCAACAGAAGAAAATGCCAGAACAACCAAAGAAAGTGACCTGTCAGGACATAATGGATTTTCTGGTTAAACCTTTCAGAAAACTAGAGGAAACAATGGACAGTGGTTTCAAGAAAATGAATGAAAATTTTAGGAAACAGAAAGAAGATAACCAAAGATACCATGAAAAATTCATGAAAAGAATGGATGAATGTCTCAAGAATATGAATAAAACATTAGACAGCACTTCTGAAGGTACTAATGTAAATCCAAATACAGAAGAGAGCAGCAAAGAAATAGAAATTAGAGAAGACCAAAATGCATTGCTACCTGAAAATAAAAATAGAAAGGACAAAGAGGATGTCCAAACCATGGAAAGGAAGACCTTATGAAAAATTCATGAAAAGAATGGATGAATGTCTCAAGAATATGAATAAAACATTAGACAGCACTTCCGAAGGTACTAATGTAAATCCAAATACAGAAGAGAGCAGCAAAGAAATAGAAATTAGAGAAGACCAAAATGCATTGCTACCTGAAAATAAAAATAGAAAGGACAAAGAGGATGTCCAAACCATGGAAAGGAAGACCAAGAAAATAAGGAAAACCGGTAGAAGGAAAATACTAAATACAAAAGAAGAAATGGAGATGAGGAAGGGAGGATTAATTAATGTATTTAACATCCCAATTAACGAACAAAGGGAGTTAAGTAAAAGTAAGAGTTATAGAAAAAACTTAATAAAATTATCACAAATAAACCACCAGAGAATAATAAAGAAAAACTTAAATAAGCTTAAATCTCAATTAAATATATTAACAACCAAAGAATATCTGACAACATCAGCTATATCTTTAATAAGAAATATACCAGTAAAACATTTGGTAGGTAATACAGAGGTCCAAGGGAATGAAGTGGTAGCATATATGAGTGATTACGTTAGATTAGAGGAGGTACAATACCTGTCAATTAAAAGGGATCTAATTATAACGGAAAACCTTGACTTAAATGAAGACTTTGTATCAGCCGAGTTACAGTACCAGATACACAAGAGGTATTTAACAAGTGTAAAAATTAGTATGAACACTACAGTAATCTGAGGAAAAGGAGTATCTGAATTAATGGACCATGGTTGAAACAAGAAATCGTAAACCAGAAAAATGGGACTGATTTTCTGAAAACCGACCAGGCTACCACTTGGAAAGAAGAATTAAATAAATAATATTAAATAAGAAATAAACCACAAAATTCAAAAAGAAGTAAGAACGTCTTACTATATGTTTACAACGAAATTATTTTGAAGATTTAAGAATAAAACCCCAAGATTAAAAAAAAAAAATTATATGAAGAGAAACTTATACAAAATAATTAAAAAACAATATGACTTAAGATACATGCCAAAATGCCAAGAGAATTGAAGAACAAATTAAATAATTGTTTATAACCAGTATAATTTTAAATGGAATAAGAAAAAATGTATGTCAACATAATTAGTGGTAATGTGACCAGACAAGATGGTAAAATAAGAAGAACAATGGATAATTTAATGACTATGAATAAGCTGAAACTAATTAATGATGATAATTAATGCAATTACAATTTAGAATTTCTTGGAAATGAGAATAATAAATGAAGAGATAGTACTTAGAATTGCTGTCACAAAAAAAAGAAAATAAAAAATAGTTACAAATAATGACGGTCAAAAATGTTATCTGAAAATAGTTAACGAAAATAAGATGGAATCACGAAGGAAGGAATATATGAATAATTAAATATAATACGCGACAGCGTAACGAATCCCCAAGATGTTTATTATTAATTAAATAAAAAGATTACTATGATATTACTGTATTTTTTATAGCTGACTGTAGATGAATTCCAGAAGTATTATATTGAAGTGTAGTGTGGGCAGCAGAGTATGAAGCCAAACAGTGCCTCTCTGAACTGTACCAACTCACATGTTAGGGAATGTTAGGGAAATTGAATATTTAAGGGATAATAGAACCGCTGCGAAGAATGACCCCAGATTCCACAAAGTATGAAGGAAGAAAACAGAAGGAAGATAGCTGACAGAAGGGCAATGGAAAAACGCATTTATAGTAGTAACTAGAAATAGGAGAAAAGTCAAACTAAGTTTTACTGATTATTGTGACCAATCATTGACAAGTAATGTTTAAGAGAAACAAGCCAAGAGTATTAATATAATTAATGAATTGTCATCAAATAGACAAAGGTGAATACAAGTCCAAAATGCCACATTAAGGATTCCATCATTGACCATTGAAAATTTAATATGAATATAAGGAGGATATTCAAGGGCATGGAAAAGATATAAGTTTATTTGACCCAAATTATATTCAGGTAAATTAAACTTCTTTAGGAGGGGAAGCATATGTAACGTAACAGAAATACAGTCCTCGACGTTACATAAATAAAATTATAAAATTTAGAATAGGGAAGAAAATTTATTAATTATCCACAATTGTAAAAGGTCAGAAACCCAACCCATGATTGTTTAAATGTAATAAGAATGCAAGGTAAAAAAGATAAGCAAATAATAATGTTAATAGTAATAAACCTCAAGGTTCAGTGAGAGGTAAATAACAGACATTGACACATATTGTAAAAAACTAATGTTGACTATTTCAGAATAATTAATGTTTTTAAAGTAGATGAGAATGAGTAAATGGTGTATGACTTAAGTTACTCAAAAATACTTGTTATTAATTGTATCATGTTATATTGTTATCATGACAGTGATGTTATATTTTGTGTTAACAAGTGAAGGTTTTTCTGTTGATAGAATATCAGGTAATTAAGTATTATGTGTTATTAATTTACCACTGTAGAGCTGTTGTTGAACTCAGTAATTGATTACTAATTAATTTCATTTTTATATGTTATCCATAGGTCACGATAAAGATTTTGTTAGATTTTATAGAGTTAATTATTTGTATACATGTACTTAGATAATAAGAGGATTATAATTGTAAACTTGGATAAAAAGGCTATAATTGTTAACAAGATACAAAAGAGTTTAATACCACCATATCATAAATAGATAAAAAAGTATATAATATTGCAGATAGTAACAAGTTAAATTCGGAAGTAGATCAAGGTATAATGATAGGCCTAACAACCAATAACATTATATAGTAAGTCAGATCAGAAAGGTTAGGTAAAGAAATTAGTAACAAATACTAAATACAATCTAATGAGTTAGTAGAAGTTAATAATAATTAATAATAACAAATAAATAAACTCAAATTAAATAAATTATTATAATGCCATAGTGCAATGATACCGATAGATAATGTTTGGTAACTGAAAAAATAAGATTTGTTAAAATAAACAGACTAAGAGTAAAAGACAGCAAAATATATAAGAATTAGTAAACAAGCCATAAGTAAGATATTAGGATATAATGGAAATTTAGAAAGGGATTATTTTGATGAGCGGAAGAACATTGTATGAAATGATTATAATATAACATAATATCGAATACGAATAAAAAAATGGTTGCTAGGGACGACAAAGGATATAGAATTTGTTGATTTGATTATTGGATTTTTTGACATGAACGAAGAGAGTTTAGCTAAGAGATGCTCAGTAAAAATTTGATTTAATTTAAATACCAAGTACAGAGAAATTTAAAATAAATGAATGATAAATTGCAATAGTTTGGTCCAC
The DNA here is from genome assembly GCA_034769895.1 of Magicicada septendecula. Lineage (NCBI taxonomy): Eukaryota > Metazoa > Arthropoda > Insecta > Hemiptera > Cicadidae > Magicicada > Magicicada septendecula. Next base: position 393,041,648 of record CM068367.1, read on the forward strand.
TAACAGTTAACAATATTATATAATTGGACAATATAAAAACAATACACAAAGTAACGAAAAATAAAGGAAGAACTCGGATTGCCAAATTCCTGAAATGAACAAAATGTTAAATTAATCAATTAACGAAACCAGAGAAATAACTACCTGCATAAAGATATAATCCTATAAAACAAACGAAACGAAAATAACCACCAAATTACATTGGAACTTGCAGTTTACACAATCCAATAGAAAAATGTAATTGGATTCGAATTTTGTCGAAGCACGTAACCACAAAACTCAGATATTGGTGAACAAAAGGAGCGGTATTTCTGCATCATCCCAGGACCAAGAATTAAACGTTATTTTCAACTTGGAACGTAGACTAACGGGAGCAAATTCATCTGCTTGCTGTTCGGTTGCTGTCAAGACGTGAGGGTTATCTGCACACGGCCTCATCGAGTCACGATGTCGAGCGGACGGTAAAACAACAATTATTTTAAATATTATTTAATAAAACTTAACTCTATATTGTAATACCTTGTATTCCTATTTATGCATTTTCTGATCTTACTAACAGTTGAAAGAACCTTCACGCCCTGTATTTAAAGAAATATAAAAATCATAACTGAATTTAATATAAAACCTTGAATCCGATCGATAATCGATTACTTCTGACTTATAGCCTTTCGTATCTAACGTAAGAGAAACTAATTTGTTGGACAAAAAAATATTAAATACTAATAAAGAATCATTTCAGAATTTCAATATCTTCTCATTTATATAAGATTTAATGGAGTGTGAATAAGAAATAAGATAAGTAAAGAGTGTAACCAATAATCACCGTATGCGGTGGGTTAACCTACAAATTTCCCTTGTCTGGGAACCACAGCGCTATTTGCGGACTTCTCAGGTATTAAAGAGAGGAGAATTCAATAAAAATTTCTGCTCTTCTCTTCAACACAGAATAGGTTTGAGCGGAATTTTCGAATTACACCCTATACACATAATTTTCACTCACATTAACACAATTATATTAAATAGAGAGATAAAGGAGATATAATTAACAATACTACAACACATACTAAATTAAGATACATAAGAAATTGGCACATTAATTAAAGAGAAGAGAAGATAATCAGAGATGTACGTAGTGGGTAGATAATAAATTGATGAACCCAACAGAGGGGCTTAACCCGAACACAGTAGTACATAATAAATTGGCGCTCAACTAGTGTAGGGCTTAAGTTAAGTAAAACATTAATTTTATAAATATTACTTACCTCGAGCAGGCAGCTGTTAGAGACAGAGAAATGCAATAAAGAGCTATGATACAACAGGAAACGAAAATGCCCGAACAAGAAGGACGATTAAGTTACGCAGAATGGATGACGGTACTATTTAAAAAATTCAGCAAGGATATGGAGTATATTAAGAAGAACGCCACCGATCACGAAAGAGCGCAAATGAGTCGCGCGAATGCAGTGGGAACACCAAACGACAAAATGACTTTGAGAGACATTTATGATGAAATGTGGGAGTTAGATGCCAGGTGTAATAAAGAAGAGACTATAGGGACAACCCACGAAAAAGGCGATAACAATGTGGAAAAAATGACTGAAGAAGATTAGGAAAGATGGGACAATAATGAAGCACAAATGAAAGATGAAAGAACAGGAGTGTACGCACAGGTGACAGAACAATATACTCAGGAAGAATATGAACAATGGAGACGAGTAATAAGACAACCTGAAAACCCAATACAAACAGAAAACACAGAATTAAGGGAATGGATAAGGGTGATGTTTGAACTATCCCGAGAAGATATGTGTAACTGGAGGAAGGAACATAATCGAATAGAAGAATTTATAGGAATGCCAAATCATAAAAACTTAGAACAATCAAATATGCAACAAGAAATAAATAGTCAAAGTGAAGCAACAGAAGAAAATGCCAGAACAACCAAAGAAAGTGACCTGTCAGGACATAATGGATTTTCTGGTTGAACCTTTCAGAAAACTAGAGGAAACAATGGACAGTGGTTTCAAGAAAATGAATGAAAATTTTAGGAAACAGAGAGAAGATAACCAAAGATACCATGAAAAATTCATGAAAAGAATGGATGAATGTCTCAAGAATATGAATAATACATTAGACAGCACTTCTGAAGGTACTAATGTAAATCCAAATACAGAAGAGAGCAGCAAAGAAATAGAAATTAGAGAAGACCAAAATGCATTGCTACCTGAAAATAAAAATAGAAAGGACAAAGAGGATGTCCAAACCATGGAAAGGAAGACCTTATGAAAAATTCATGAAAAGAATGGATGAATGTCTCAAGAATATGAATAAAACATTAGACAGCACTTCCGAAGGTACTAATGTAAATCCAAATACAGAAGAGAGCAGCAAAGAAATAGAAATTAGAGAAGACCAAAATGCATTGCTACCTGAAAATAAAAATAGAAAGGACAAAGAGGATGTCCAAACCATGGAAAGGAAGACCAAGAAAATAAGGAAAACCGGTAGAAGGAAAATACTAAATACAAAAGAAGAAATGGAGATGAGGAAGGGTGGATTAATTAATGTATTTAACATCCCAATTAACGAACAAAGGGAGTTAAGTAAAAGTAAGAGTTATAGAAAAAACTTAATAAAATTATCACAAATAAACCACCAGAGAATAATAAAGAAAAACTTAAATAAGCTTAAATCTCAATTAAATGTATTAACAACCAAAGAATATCTGACAACATCAGCTATATCTTTAATAAGAAATATACCAGTAAAACATTTGGTAAGTAATACAGAGGTCCAAGGGAATGAAGTGGTAGCATATATGAGTGATTACGTTAGATTAGAGGAGGTACAATACCTGTCAATTAAAAGGGATCTAATTATAACGGAAAACCTTGACTTAAATGAAGACTTTGTATCAGCCGAGTTACAGTACCAGATACACAAGAGGTATTCAACAAGTGTAAAAATTAGTATGAACACTACAGTAATCTGAGGAAAAGGAGTATCTGAATTAATGGACCATGGTTGAAACAAGAAATCGTAAACCAGAAAAATGGGACTGATTTTCTGAAAACCGACCAGGCTACCGCTTGGAAAGAAGAATTAAATAAATAATATTAAATAAGAAATAAACCACAAAATTCAAAAAGAAGTAAGAACGTCTTACTATATGTTTACAACGAAATTATTTTGAAGATTTAAGAATAAAACCCCAAGATTAAAAAAAAAAAAAAATTATATGAAGAGAAACTTATACAAAATAATTAAAAAACAATATGACTTAAGATACATGCCAAAATGCCAAGAGAATTGAAGAACAAATTAAATAATTGTTTATAACCAGTATAATTTTAAATGGAATAAGAAAAAATGTATGTCAACATAATTAGTGGTAATGTGACCAGACAAGATGGTAAAATAAGAAGAACAATGGATAATTTAATGACTATGAATAAGCTGAAACTAATTAATGATGATAATTAATGCAATTACAATTTAGAATTTCTTGGAAATGAGAATAATAAATGAAGAGATAGTACTTAGAATTGCTGTCACAAAAAAAAGAAAATAAAAAATAGTTACAAATAATGACGGTCAAAAATGTTATCTGAAAATAGTTAACGAAAATAAGATGGAATCACGAAGGAAGGAATATATGAATAATTAAATATAATACGCGACAGCGTAACGAATCCCCAAGATGTTTATTATTAATTAAATAAAAAGATTACTATGATATTACTGTATTTTTTATAGCTGACTGTAGATGAATTCCAGCAGTATTATATTGAAGTGTAGTGTGGGCAGCAGAGTATGAAGCCAAACAGTGCCTCTCTGAACTGTACCAACTCACATGTTAGGGAATGTTAGGGAAATTTAATATTTAAGGGATAATAGAACCGCTGCGAAGAATGACCCCAGATTCCACAAAGTATGAAGGAAGAAAACAGAAGGAAGATAGCTGACAGAAGGGCAATGGAAAAACGCATTTATAGTAGTAACTAGAAATAGGAGAAAAGTCAAACTAAGTTTTACTGATTATTGTGACCAATCATTGACAAGTAATGTTTAAGAGAAACAAGCCAAGAGTATTAATATAATTAATGAATTGTCATCAAATAGACAAAGGTGAATACAAGTCCAAAATGCCACATTAAGAATTCCATCATTGACCATTGAAAATTTAATATGAATATAAGGAGGATATTCAAGGGCATGGAAAAGATATAAGTTTATTTGACCCAAATTATATTCAGGGAAATTAAACTTCTTTAGGAGGGGAAGCATATGTAACGTAACAGAAATACAGTCCTCGACGTTACATAAATAAAATTATAAAATTTAGAATAGGGAAGAAAATTTATTAATTATCCACAATTGTAAAAGGTCAGAAACCCAACCCATGATTGTTTAAATGTAATAAGAATGCAAGGTAAAAAAGATAAGCAAATAATAATGTTAATAGTAATAAACCTCAAGGTTCAGTGAGAGGTAAATAACAGACATTGACACATATTGTAAAAAACTAATGTTGACTATTTCAGAATAATTAATGTTTTTAAAGTAGATGAGAATGAGTAAATGGTGTATGACTTAAGTTACTCAAAAATACTTGTTATTAATTGTATCATGTTATATTGTTATCATGACAGTGATGTTATATTTTGTGTTAACAAGTGAAGGTTTTTCTGTTGATAGAATATCAGGTAATTAAGTATTATGTGTTATTAATTTACCACTGTAGAGCTGTTGTTGAACTCAGTAATTGATTACTAATTAATTTCATTTTTATATGTTATCCATAGGTCACGATAAAGATTTTGTTAGATTTTATAGAGTTAATTATTTGTATACATGTACTTATATAATAAGAGGATTATAATTGTAAACTTGGATAAAAAGGCTATAATTGTTAACAAGATACAAAAGAGTTTAATACCACCATATCATAAATAGATAAAAAAGTATATAATATTGCAGATAGTAACAAGTTAAATTCGGAAGTAGATCAAGGTATAATGATAGGCCTAACAACCAATAACATTATATAGTAAGTCAGATCAGAAAGGTTAGGTAAAGAAATTAGTAACAAATACTAAATACAATCTAATGAGTTAGTAGAAGTTAATAATAATTAATAATAACGAATAAATAAACTCAAATTAAATAAATTATTATAATGCCATAGTGCAATGATACCGATAGATAATGTTTGGTAACTGAAAAAATAAGATTTGTTAAAATAAACAGACTAAGAGTAAAAGACAGCAAAATATATAAGAATCAGTAAACAAGCCATAAGTAAGATATTAGGATATAATGGAAATTTAGAAAGGGATTATTTTGATGAGCGGAAGAACATTGTATGAAATGATTATAATATAACATAATATCGAATACGAATAAAAAAATGGTTGCTAGGGACGACAAAGGATATAGAATTTGTTGATTTGATTATTGGATTTTTTGACATGAACGAAGAGAGTTTAGCTAAGAGATGCTCAGTAAAAATTTGATTTAATTTAAATACCAAGTACAGAGAAATTTAAAATAAATGAATGATAAATTGCAATAGTTTGGTCCACTAACAGTTAACAATATTATATAATTGGACAATATAAAAACAATACACAAAGTAACGAAAAATAAAGGAAGAACTCGGATTGCCAAATTCCTGAAATGAACAAAATGTTAAATTAATCAATTAACGAAACCAGAGAAATAACTACCTGCATAAAGATATAATCCTATAAAACAAACGAAACGAAAATAACCACCAAATTACATTGGAACTTGCAGTTTACACAATCCAATAGAAAAACGTAATTGGATTCGAATTTTGTCGAAGCACGTAACCACAAAACTCAGATATTGGTGAACAAAAGGAGCGGTATTTCTGCATCATCCCAGGACCAAGAATTAAACGTTATTTTCAACTTGGAACGTAGACTAACGGGAGCAAATTCATCTGCTTGCTGTTCGGTTGCTGTCAAGACGTGAGGGTTATCTGCACACGGCCTCATCGAGTCACGATGTCGAGCGGACGGTAAAACAACAATTATTTTAAATATTATTTAATAAAACTTAACTCTATATTGTAATACCTTGTATTCCTATTTATGCATTTTCTGATCTTACTAACAGTTGAAAGAACCTTCACGCCCTGTATTTAAAGAAATATAAAAATCATAACTGAATTTAATATAAAACCTTGAATCCGATCGATAATCGATTACTTCTGACTTATAGCCTTTCGTATCTAACGTAAGAGAAACTAATTTGTTGGACAAAAAAATATTAAATACTAATAAAGAATCATTTCAGAATTTCAATATCTTCTCATTTATATAAGATTTAATGGAGTGTGAATAAGAAATAAGATAAGTAAAGAGTGTAACCAATAATCACCGTATGCGGTGGGTTAACCTACAAATTTCCCTTGTCTGGGAACCACAGCGCTATTTGCGGACTTCTCTGGTATTAAAGAGAGGAGAATTCAATAAAAATTTCTGCTCTTCTCTTCAACACAGAATAGGTTTGAGCGGAATTTTCGAATTACACCCTATACACATAATTTTCACTCACATTAACACAATTATATTAAATAGAGAGATAAAGGAGATATAATTAATAATATTACAACACATACTAAATTAAGATACATAAGAAATTGGCACATTAATTAAAGAGAAGAGAAGATAATCAGAGATGTACGTAGTGGGTAGATAATAAATTGATGAACCCAACAGTGGGGCTTAACCCGAACACAGTAGTACATAATAAATTGGCGCTCAACTAGTGTAGGGCTTAAGTTAAGTAAAACATTAATTTTATAAATATTACTTACCTCGAGCAGGCAGCTGTTAGAGACAGAGAAATGCAATAAAGAGCTATGATACAACAGGAAACGAAAATGCCCGAACAAGAAGGACGATTAAGTTACGCAGAATGGATGACGGTACTATTTAAAAAATTCAGCAAGGATATGGAGTATATTAAGAAGAACGCCACCGATCACGAAAGAGCGCAAATGAGTCGCGCGAATGCAGTGGGAACACCAAACGACAAAATGACTTTGAGAGACATTTATGATGAAATGTGGGAGTTAGATGCCAGGTGTAATAAAGAAGAGACTATAGGGACAACCCACGAAAAAGGCGATAACAATGTGGAAAAAATGACTGAAGAAGATTAGGAAAGATGGGACAATAATGAAGCACAAATGAAAGATGAAAGAACAGGAGTGTACGCACAGGTGACAGAACAATATACTCAGGAAGAATATGAACAATGGAGACGAGTAATAAGACAACCTGAAAACCCAATACAAACAGAAAACACAGAATTAAGGGAATGGATAAGGGTGATGTTTGAACTATCCCGAGAAGATATGTGTAACTGGAGGAAGGAACATAATCGAATAGAAGAATTTATAGGAATGCCAAATCATAAAAACTTAGAACAATCAAATATGCAACAAGAAATAAATAGTCAAAGTGAAGCAACAGAAGAAAATGCCAGAACAACCAAAGAAAGTGACCTGTCAGGACATAATGGATTTTCTGGTTGAACCTTTCAGAAAACTAGAGGAAACAATGGACAGTGGTTTCAAGAAAATGAATGAAAATTTTAGGAAACAGAGAGAAGATAACCAAAGATACCATGAAAAATTCATGAAAAGAATGGATGAATGTCTCAAGAATATGAATAATACATTAGACAGCACTTCTGAAGGTACTAATGTAAATCCAAATACAGAAGAGAGCAGCAAAGAAATAGAAATTAGAGAAGACCAAAATGCATTGCTACCTGAAAATAAAAATAGAAAGGACAAAGAGGATGTCCAAACCATGGAAAGGAAGACCTTATGAAAAATTCATGAAAAGAATGGATGAATGTCTCAAGAATATGAATAAAACATTAGACAGCACTTCCGAAGGTACTAATGTAAATCCAAATACAGAAGAGAGCAGCAAAGAAATAGAAATTAGAGAAGACCAAAATGCATTGCTACCTGAAAATAAAAATAGAAAGGACAAAGAGGATGTCCAAACCATGGAAAGGAAGACCAAGAAAATAAGGAAAACCGGTAGAAGGAAAATACTAAATACAAAAGAAGAAATGGAGATGAGGAAGGGTGGATTAATTAATGTATTTAACATCCCAATTAACGAACAAAGGGAGTTAAGTAAAAGTAAGAGTTATAGAAAAAACTTAATAAAATTATCACAAATAAACCACCAGAGAATAATAAAGAAAAACTTAAATAAGCTTAAATCTCAATTAAATGTATTAACAACCAAAGAATATCTGACAACATCAGCTATATCTTTAATAAGAAATATACCAGTAAAACATTTGGTAAGTAATACAGAGGTCCAAGGGAATGAAGTGGTAGCATATATGAGTGATTACGTTAGATTAGAGGAGGTACAATACCTGTCAATTAAAAGGGATCTAATTATAACGGAAAACCTTGACTTAAATGAAGACTTTGTATCAGCCGAGTTACAGTACCAGATACACAAGAGGTATTCAACAAGTGTAAAAATTAGTATGAACACTACAGTAATCTGAGGAAAAGGAGTATCTGAATTAATGGACCATGGTTGAAACAAGAAATCGTAAACCAGAAAAATGGGACTGATTTTCTGAAAACCGACCAGGCTACCGCTTGGAAAGAAGAATTAAATAAATAATATTAAATAAGAAATAAACCACAAAATTCAAAAAGAAGTAAGAACGTCTTACTATATGTTTACAACGAAATTATTTTGAAGATTTAAGAATAAAACCCCAAGATTAAAAAAAAAAAATTATATGAAGAGAAACTTATACAAAATAATTAAAAAACAATATGACTTAAGATACATGCCAAAATGCCAAGAGAATTGAAGAACAAATTAAATAATTGTTTATAACCAGTATAATTTTAAATGGAATAAGAAAAAATGTATGTCAACATAATTAGTGGTAATGTGACCAGACAAGATGGTAAAATAAGAAGAACAATGGATAATTTAATGACTATGAATAAGCTGAAACTAATTAATGATGATAATTAATGCAATTACAATTTAGAATTTCTTGGAAATGAGAATAATAAATGAAGAGATAGTACTTAGAATTGCTGTCACAAAAAAAAGAAAATAAAAAATAGTTACAAATAATGACGGTCAAAAATGTTATCTGAAAATAGTTAATGAAAATAAGATGGAATCACGAAGGAAGGAATATATGAATAATTAAATATAATACGCGTCAGCGTAACGAATCCCCAAGATGTTTATTATTAATTAAATAAAAAGATTACTATGATATTACTGTATTTTTTATAGCTGACTGTAGATGAATTCCAGCAGTATTATATTGAAGTGTAGTGTGGGCAGCAGAGTATGAAGCCAAACAGTGCCTCTCTGAACTGTACCAACTCACATGTTAGGGAATGTTAGGGAAATTGAATATTTAAGGGATAATAGAACCGCTGCGAAGAATGACCCCAGATTCCACAAAGTATGAAGGAAGAAAACAGAAGGAAGATAGCTGACAGAAGGGCAATGGAAAAACGCATTTATAGTAGTAACTAGAAATAGGAGAAAAGTCAAACTAAGTTTTACTGATTATTGTGACCAATCATTGACAAGTAATGTTTAAGAGAAACAAGCCAAGAGTATTAATATAATTAATGAATTGTCATCAAATAGACAAAGGTGAATACAAGTCCAAAATGCCACATTAAGAATTCCATCATTGACCATTGAAAATTTAATATGAATATAAGGAGGATATTCAAGGGCATGGAAAAGATATAAGTTTATTTGACCCAAATTATATTCAGGTAAATTAAACTTCTTTAGGAGGGGAAGCATATGTAACGTAACAGAAATACAGTCCTCGACGTTACATAAATAAAATTATAAAATTTAGAATAGGGAAGAAAATTTATTAATTATCCACAATTGTAAAAGGTCAGAAACCCAACCCATGATTGTTTAAATGTAATAAGAATGCAAGGTAAAAAAGATAAGCAAATAATAATGTTAATAGTAATAAACCTCAAGGTTCAGTGAGAGGTAAATAACAGACATTGACACATATTGTAAAAAACTAATGTTGACTATTTCAGAATAATTAATGTTTTTAAAGTAGATGAGAATGAGTAAATGGTGTATGACTTAAGTTACTCAAAAATACTTGTTATTAATTGTATCATGTTATATTGTTATCATGACAGTGATGTTATATTTTGTGTTAACAAGTGAAGGTTTTTCTGTTGATAGAATATCAGGTAATTAAGTATTATGTGTTATTAATTTACCACTGTAGAGCTGTTGTTGAACTCAGTAATTGATTACTAATTAATTTCATTTTTATATGTTATCCATAGGTCACGATAAAGATTTTGTTAGATTTTATAGAGTTAATTATTTGTATACATGTACTTATATAATAAGAGGATTATAATTGTAAACTTGGATAAAAAGGCTATAATTGTTAACAAGATACAAAAGAGTTTAATACCACCATATCATAAATAGATAAAAAAGTATATAATATTGCAGATAGTAACAAGTTAAATTCGGAAGTAGATCAAGGTATAATGATAGGCCTAACAACCAATAACATTATATAGTAAGTCAGATCAGAAAGGTTAGGTAAAGAAATTAGTAACAAATACTAAATACAATCTAATGAGTTAGTAGAAGTTAATAATAATTAATAATAACGAATAAATAAACTCAAATTAAATAAATTATTATAATGCCATAGTGCAATGATACCGATAGATAATGTTTGGTAACTGAAAAAATAAGATTTGTTAAAATAAACAGACTAAGAGTAAAAGACAGCAAAATATATAAGAATCAGTAAACAAGCCATAAGTAAGATATTAGGATATAATGGAAATTTAGAAAGGGATTATTTTGATGAGTGGAAGAACATTGTATGAAATGATTATAATATAACATAATATCGAATACGAATAAAAAAATGGTTGCTAGGGACGACAAAGGATATAGAATTTGTTGATTTGATTATTGGATTTTTTGACATGAACGAAGAGAGTTTAGCTAAGAGATGCTCAGTAAAAATTTGATTTAATTTAAATACCAAGTACAGAGAAATTTAAAATAAATGAATGATAAATTGCAATAGTTTGGTCCACTAACAGTTAACAATATTATATAATTGGACAATATAAAAACAATACACAAAGTAACGAAAAATAAAGGAAGAACTCGGATTGCCAAATTCCTGAAATGAACAAAATGTTAAATTAATCAATTAACAAAACCAGAGAAATAACTACCTGCATAAAGATATAATCCTATAAAACAAACGAAACGAAAATAACCACCAAATTACATTGGAACTTGCAGTTTACACAATCCAATAGAAAAACGTAAGTGGATTTGAATTTTGTCGAAGCACGTAACCACAAAACTCAGACATTGGTGAACAAAAGGAGCGGTATTTCTGCATCATCCCAGGACCAAGAATTAAACGTTATTTTCAACTTGGAACGTAGACTAACGGGAGCAAATTCATCTGCTTGCTGTTCGGTTGCTGTCAAGACGTGAGGGTTATCTGCACACGGCCTCATCGAGTCACGATGTCGAGCGGACGGTAAAACAACAATTATTTTAAATATTATTTAATAAAACTTAACTCTATATTGTAATACCTTGTATTCCTATTTATGCATTTTCTGATCTTACTAACAGTTGAAAGAACCTTCACGCCCTGTATTTAAAGAAATATAAAAATCATAACTGAATTTAATATAAAACCTTGAATCCGATCGATAATTGATTACTTCTGACTTATAGCCTTTCGTATCTAACGTAAGAGAAACTAATTTGTTGGACAAAAAAATATTAAATACAAATAAAGAATCATTTCAGAATTTCAATATCTTCTCATTTATATAAGATTTAATGGAGTGTGAATAAGAAATAAGATAAATAAAGAGTGTAACCAATAATCACCATACGCGGTGGGTTAACCTACAAATTTCCCTTGTCTGGGAACCACAGCGCTATTCGTGGACTTCTCAGGTATTAAAGAGAGGAGAATACAATAAAAATTTCTGCTCTTCTCTTCAACACAGAATAGGCTTGAGCGGAATTTTCGTATTACACCCTATACACATAATTTTCACTCACATTAACACAATTATATTAAATAGAGAGATAAAGGAGATATAATTACCAATATTCCAACACATACTAAATCAGGATACATAAGAAATTGACACATTAATTAAAGAGAAGAGAAGATAATCAGAGACGTACGTATCAGGTAAGTTATAATATTTGCATTATGTATAACTGGTCTACAATATTTTCAATATAAAAGTAACTGATCTTATAGATTATCTATGACTTACTGATTCTGCGGTGATCGAGATATTTCAACAGTGCATTCAGCAAGAAGAGCCTTTGGTAAATGTTTAGTCAAATCCCAAATTTCTATGTCATTTAGTTTGTTAGTACAGTTACTTTTATTTTGCTTTGCTGATGACCTAAAACAAAGAACATAATTTTGGATGTTTACTTGAATTTCTAGTTAATAAAATAGTTAAATACATTTATGACTGCAATTGCATTAGCAAATCATTAAACTATGATGCACTCAGTAAATGATGCTGATTCTATTCAAAACACTATGTACACTATTAAGCAACTGTGACCTAAGCTGCTTAAAAAACCACTGTCCATGTACTACACTGTATATACATCTAAAGTCTGCAGGTGAGTAAATTAATTATTAACTAAGTGAATGTTGAAATATAGTTTCAATGATCGAATGGTCCCTCGGTACTTGGTACAGCAAAAGCTGCCATCAGGGAAATAAAAACTGTCTGAAGATTTATTTGTTAAATTGAAATAATTATACTTATGGCTCAGATTTATGTAACATGCCATATAAATGCTTATTTTAATAATATTATTAGGTCATTTTTAGCCAAAACTTTAGGCATAATTTTGGTCATATATGATCCATTTCACTGCATGACGCTATTTATTTTTTATTTACTAAAACAAAGAATGTTGTCTGGTATCAGTCTTTTATCTCCTTTGCAGAAATAATTATAAAAATTTAATGAAGTTTTAAATAAGAAGGATCTGAATCATAAAGAATATTTGAGGGTTTACAAGCAAGTAGTGTAACTCCTCTACAGCTGTTCTTTTTTGACATGAAATTGTTGTGACCAGATAAAATGGAATGAGAGAATGCACTCCTCAAACAGTCCATGCTAGTATTCTCCTTCAAGAGTGGTTGAAAAGTTTGTGGGTATACTCTGAGACAGACAAATTCACAAGAAATGGGAAGAACATTTTCATTATGTCTCTGCTTTGTTCAAATTATTGTGAAATAGAAAAGATTTGATGTTAGCAGTTCAACTGCAATAATGTAATTAAGAGTTGTCTTCTGCCACACTGTAAAAAATATTTTACCTACACTAAGTCTAAGTTTAACGTCTATAATTTATCTAATCTATTACTTGACTTGAAGAAACTGTGAGTGTACAATTATGTGATGCACAAAAAACTCTGAAAGATACTGAAAGTATGTTATTGCAAGCACATGGTGAAACAGCTGAAAAAGTTAAAATGAAGTTATAAAGCAGACTTCAACAAGATCCAGGATCGTCAAAGATAAGTAAAATTACTGATATTATTATTAGAAAAAAAATATAGTGAATTGGAAAGAAGCAATCCAGAACCTTTCTCTAGTGATTACAAGTTTTTAAAATTTGCGCGCATTTTGTTATATAATGTATGACACTGACAAATTCTTGAAATCTGCAGATACAAACTGTGTACTGTTGTCTGAACAAAATACGTAAGGAACATCACGTACTGTAAAAATTCCCTACACAAAATAATGGTAGCACTAGTCAGATTAGCGAATGGTGAGACCTGCATAAATTAATAAGAAATAATCTCGTAACACTAGACATCTTTTACTTTTATATTCAACAATGCCAGCACTGACCACTTCCCACTGCCTTTTCAGTGCCTCAGTTGGACAAAGCGATTCTGTTATTTTCATCCTATTCTTTAAACACTTTCAACAACATCAAACACTATTGTAATTTTCTGAGGTACATGGATTTTTCCATTTTTTTTCCTTTACGGACTGTTGAGCAGAGGTTTATTTATTATAATGTTATATTAATGACCTATATATTTTCAGCATAATAAATTTTTGAAATGTGGGGAAGACTTTATAGCCATTCTGTACAATAAACACTGAATGGCTTTAATGTACACAGATCATTATCTCAGAAACGATTTTTTTTTAATGAAAGCATAAGAGAGGCTTGTGACCATGCATGGTTGTTAAAAAATGAGACGTCTGACTTTTGTTGCTGTTGAATATTGTTCCTACCTTTTGTGGACTTCGAGAAGGCATTTGACTATATAGCAAGCTCTTCTCACATACTTTTGAGTCAAGTTGTTAAAGACATCCAACTTGATAACCAAGTTGGAAAGATGATAGAGATGAATTCTACAGGATAGAAACAAATATATGAGAAGGGATGGGGCAAGGATGTGCCTAATCATGCTGCTCTTCTTAACATATATATGCATTGAGCATGTGATCTGCATTGAGCATGTGATCAACTTTTGCAAGAATAAAATTTTAAAGGAGTAAAAATTAGGCGTCACCATGTTCAGATTTGGCATAAGGTAGCTTGCTGAACTGAAGAGAGAGTGATCTTCGTGACAATCTGACAGCAAAAGATTTTCAAATGCCATGATCTCAGTTCTTGGATAATCTACCAGACCATAAATGTAGTAGATAACGAGACAATTAGTTTTTAAGATAAAGAAAATGCTGCTTATTTCAACCAATGCTAGAATCGAAACAAGGAAAAAATCTTATGAAGAGTTTTGTGTGGAAGTATGGCTATGATTGTGGGTCAACTTGAAGAAACACATAAAATAATTAGGTGTATTTATAAACGAAAGTAAATCAGATTTCACAAGACAACAAATATGGAAAAGCCTCATCAGAGGAAAATGCTGATGGTTGGTGCACTTAATTATGCAAACTATGTTACATAGAACAATCAAAGGAAGGTAAGTAAAGCACACAGTGCAGATGTTTAGTGATCAATAAACATCCCAAACATGTTATGAAGTGTACTCATATAAGAGAAATAACTGAATGGTGCCTATTAGCTGACTTTCTCTTGATGTGCACAGTTGACACTCACCTTCCTTAATTTGTCATCCACAGTCTAGCTACACGACTATCGTATTAAAAGTAATAAAAGCTTACGGGTGAAATCCTACACGAAGAGTGCAACAGACGTTTTGGATCAAGTGACTGTCTAAATCACTTGAATGATGCAGGGATTTTAAACAAGAAGACAAACAAAATGATCTTATTTATGAATATGATCACAAAAAGATGTCAGAAAAAAAACCTAACAACTATCAGTATTAACATTCACAAACTTCAATTATTCCTACTATGAAAGGCTTGTATAAGTCAATAAGTAAATTATCTAGGTCTCAAGTGGTTACTTTCCTATTTTACCAAAGTCTCATGCCTTTTCCGTATAAGGTTTATTAGAAATAATTTGCCCAAAATTTAATAATTAACCCAACAACCACTTTCACGTCTTCTGAGTATATCACTACATTACTGTAAATAATTTTTGATAGTAAAGTCATTTAAGTAGCTTGGACCATAAATGTGCATGAGAGGGGTATGAATTATTATGGGGAGAAAGCCACTGACAGAATGTGTAACTGATGACATCAAAGTTTACTACATTAGGTGAACGTATATTGATTACAAATAATGATAAATTGTGTATCTTCAGTATAACTTCTTTTACCACTGGTATTTGAAATACAGCAACTCACTGTTGGGCTAATATAGATGTTTTTCTTTGAAGATATAATACTAAATAATACTACATGAGACTGAACTCCTTGTCTCTGATATAGGGGACAAAGTATGAGTGAGTGTGTGTTAGTAGCATTAGTCTGTCAAGGGGAATGATTCTTGACCCTGTTCACAGTGCATATTGGCATTCACTCACAAAGGCAATCAGACATAACACACATTTTAATTTTACTGCAGTATGGTTTTCACCTTTGCAGTATCAAGTGTGTTCAACGACTATGTGTTACTGGTTCTGTGTTTACAACTTAGAAGTTTCAAGTAGTTGTTTTATAGTACCACTGAAAATATGAATCACTGTAAATATTGTTACATAATGCGGAAATGTGTTCCATAATATGGAATGTACTACAAGTATTTTGACTATTCAAGCTGTAATGTGTGTATGCGTACAATGCTGTTACTTTCCGGTGGAAAACAATTACGTGTCAACTATCGACGTGTATCTATACCAGACCGTACTGGTCAGTGCAGTGTGTTCAAGGACACTGTTTCTAGTGGATTATCGAGAGCGCCTGTTTGTTTAACAAGTCATCTAAAGTGACAGATTACTCTGGAAACCAGCGGGGTATAAATACAGACATTCAGCGATGGTCAAGTCAGTTTTAGTGGCAATTTATTTCAGTGTGGTTCGAAGTATTGTGGCGAAGTGTTATGTGTTTCATAATTGTGTGGGACAATTGTAATACAAATGTGTTTTATATTAGTTGACATATTTATTGTGTGTAAACAATTTTTATTTGATTTGTTTTAAGAGACTATCTTGATTATAAACAAATTAATTGTGATAATTAAAGCTGGTAATTAGTGACTTAATTGGTGTCTTGTATTTTGTTTTCCACTGTACCATATGACGATCACGAGACCATCATAACAGAGGGTCAGAAGTGCGACAGAACCATTAAGAGTGGACACTTTGTACAAGACTAGTTGAATTCGTAATTAATCGGTAAACAATGGATGCCAGTCAGAAGATGGAAAATTTCCAGGCACTGTTGTTGTTGCAGACAGAGGAACAACACAGACAGGAGGAGGAAGAAGCAGAAAAATTACAGGATGAAAAACGCAGGCAGGAAAGAGAAGAAACTGAAGAATGGAAGAAAGCACTAATTTTGGAATCTGAAGGACGACAAAAAGAAGAACGTACGCAGCAAGCAGATAAAACGGAAGTCTTTTTTGAAGCTATGGAAAACAACTGCAAGAACATACTACTGCAGAGTTGGGCCTCCTACATGGTGACTAAGAGAATTACGCTGTGATCTGAATGGTCAGGAGGTAAGATTGTCTACCGTCGAAAAATCTGTATCAAATATAGAAAAAACAATGTCAGAAAAAAATCTGCAGTGGAAGACTCAATTAAAAACATAAGAGAACAAATTAAAAATGAAGTCGAGGAGTTCATGAAGACACAACCAAAATAAATTTCTAAACAGACTGTGCCAATCATAAAGATAGAAAAAGACACAGAAAATAAGACAGAGAAAGTCACTTCGCCTGCAGCTGGAGCAGTTCATGTTAAAGCTCCAACCTTTGACGGAAGCAATCACTGGGCGACATATCTATGCCAATTTGAAGCTGCTGCAAGTCCAAATAATTGGACAGAGAAAGACCAGGCAGTTTCACTCGTTCTCGCATTAAAAGGACCTGCGGCAGAATTACTACAGAAAGTGCCACCTGACAGCCAGAACACCTATGCCGAATTGATAAAAGCTCTAGAATTATGGTATGGTGATAAACACTTGCGAGACGTGTACTGCACTCAGCTGAGAGCAAGGCGACAGCATTCCAGGGAGAGCGTTCAAGAGTCTAAAGTAAGTATCGGACAGACTAATTAGGCCGCCCTATCCTGACGTGCCAGAAGATTTTCGAACAAGGTTTGGGATGCAGACATTTACTGACGGTGTCTGACATAACGAACTATAGCCAGTGTTATGAATGGCAAGAAACCAGAACAGTGCGGATGCCCTAGTACATGCTTTGCAATTTGAGGCCGCTAAGTCAGCATCTGGTTGGACAAGTCATAACATGCACACGCTAAAAGATCACAACGGTACAGATGATGAGGAAGAAGAACAAGGAACAGAGACTCGACGAGCGGTGCCACAGAATAAAGCAAGAAAGATTGGAAGACCGAAGTGTTATAGATGTGGGAAACCTGGACATCTACAACGAGATTGTCAGGGAAATGAGTTCAGCAGCACGGAAAAGAGTAGTAGTCAGTACAATGGAGCGTGTGCTGGCTAACTGGAGGAACGAAGCCCCTAGACAATACCCAATTTCTACAATTCAGAAAAATAGCAGAAGCTTGATGGTTACCAGATTTGTTCAAGAAAGGCCAACCTCGATTACAGTTGACACAGGCACAACAGTTTCCACTGTGTGCCCCGATGTGGTTAAAAATCTCAAACCAATCTCGTGCTCTCGCAGCTTGCGAACAGCTACTCGACTGCCTGTAAAAGTGTTTGGAAAGGTGGAGATACGCCTACGCCTCGGTCGACCTGAAATTTCATCATCAAGTACTTGTTGCACACATTGTGGATGAAGCAATTCTCAATGTGGGCATTATGAACGCGTATGGATTTATAGTCGACTTCAAAAACAATGTCTTGAGAATCGGAAAAGAAGAGGTAATGCTCTCCACAATGAATGCATCAGAAAAATTGATAGACGTGATAAGTCAAGTGACTGAGGTAGATACTAGGGGCAACCAGTGCTCTATATTTGAACCCCAGGTAGTCAGCATACCGGGCATACTAATTGCCAGAAGTTTAGTAAAACCTGACGAAACTGGAAATGTACCTATTAAAGTGCCTAATATTTTGGATCAAGCTGTCACTTTACAAAGCAATAAGCTCCTAGTAATTGACTCCTGTGGCCAGGGTAGCCTGAATGACGCAACAAGGGTTCAGTACTACAGACACGTCCGAATTATCAGAGGGACTGCAAGAATTATTAACCAGATCTTCTAACGACCTCTCCTGTGGTGAGGTAAAAGAACTCTGATACCAGTTTTTACATGAATTTAAAGATTCCTTGCGGTTCAGGGCCAGTCATTGGGAAAACCTCTCTTGTACAACATCGCATCAATACCGGAGACACAACACCGATATGCCAACCTCCTCGAAGGCCTCCATTATCTAAGCAAGACGAAATGTCTCGGTTAGTACAGGACATGTTGACAGAGGGAATAATCAAGCCTTCGTCAAGTGCTTGGTCTTCTCCCGTAGTGCTGGTAGCTGTGAAGGATGGTGGATTATGTTTCTGCGTAGACTACCGGAGGTTGAATGACGTTACAAAGAAAGATTGCTATCCATTACCTCGCATTGACAATATACTCGACACGCTGTCCGGAGCCCAACAGCGTGGTTTTCCACATTGGACATGAAGAGTGGATACAAGTGGGTCTTCGTCAAGAAGACAATGAAAAGACCGGTTTCTCGAACCCAAGTGGCTTATTCCAATTTAACATCATCCCATTTGGACTCTGTAATCCTCCGGCAGCATTCGAAAGATTGATGGATCTGGTACTCCAAGGCCTGACATGGAAAACGTGCCTTGTTTGTTTAGACGATGTCACAGTCATCGGGAAGACGTTCAAAGACTATTTAGAAAACCTTAAGACAGTTCTAACTAGAATTCACGGTGCCCAACTGAAGCTGAGCCCAAAGAAGTGTTCTCTATTCCAGAAGGAAGTACAGTATCTGGGCCATCTGGTTTCGGCAGCGGGTGTTAGCATGGATCCTAATAAAGTAGACACCCTAAGAGACTGGCCAGTTCTGAAGAGTAAACACAAAGTTCGGAGTTTCCTGGGGTTATGCTCATATTACAGAAGTTTTGTGAAAGGCTTCGTTACTATTGCTAAACCACTACATGGGCTAACAGAAAGTAAACAAAACTTCAAGAGGTCAAGAAAGTGTGATCAAGCATAGAGTACTTTGAAAATTGCATTATGTTTATTTTCTCTCTTTATCATTGGTACAGTCTGTTCAGAAATTTGTTTTGGTTGCATCTTCATGAACTGCTCAACTTCATTTTCAATTTGCTCTTTTATATTTGCCATCCGGTCTTCTATGACAGACATTTTAGTAGATATCGTTTGTTCTATATTTGATACAGATTCTTCGACTGTAGACAATCTTACCTCTTGACCATTCAGATCACTGCATAATTCGCACAAGTCACCTCGAAGGAGTCCCAATTCTGCATAGTATGTTCTTGCAACTGTTTTTGCATAGCTTCAAAAAGAGCTTCTGTTTTATCTGCTTCCTGCTAACATTCTTCTGCCCGTCGTCCTTCTGACTTGATCAACAGTGCTTTTTGTCTTTCTTCTATTTCCAGCAGGAGAGTTTTCTGTCTCTCTTCCACTTTCTCGTCCTGTCATTATTCTGCTTCTTCCGCCTCCTGTCTGTGTTTCTCATCCTGTTGTTTTTCTGTTTGCAACAGTAGCGCCTGGAAATTGTCCAGCATCTGATCGGCATCCGTTGTTTACCGATTAATCACAAATTACACTAGTCTTGTACAAAGTATCCACTGTTAACGGTTCTATCCCACTTCTGACAACGCTGTTACGATGGTCTACTGATCGCCGTATGGTACAGTGGAAAACAAAATACAAGACACCAATTAAGTCACTAATCACCAGCTTTAATTATCACAATTAAACAGTTTGTAATCAGCAAGATAGCCGCTTACAACAAATCAAATAAAAAATTGTTCACATGCAATGATAATATCAACTAATAGAGTCTCGCACAATTCGACTTGTGCGTTGTACACATCTTGCAAATGTTTATCACCATACCGTAATTCTAGAGCTTTTATCAATTCGGCATAGGTGTTCTGGCTGTCAGGTGGCACTTTCTGTAGTAGGTCCTTTTAAAGCGAGAACGAGTGAAACTGCCTTGTCTTTCTCTGTCCAATTATTTGCACACGCTGCGGCTTCAAATTGCCTCAGGTATGTCACCCAGTGTGTGCTTCCGTCAAAGGTTGGAGCCTTGACACGAACTGTCCCAACTGCTGGCAAGGCGACTTTCTCTATTGTCTTTTCTGTCTTTATCATTGGTACAGTGTATTCAGAAATTTGTTTTGGTTGTATCTTCATGAACTGCTCAACTTCACTCTTAATCTGCTCTTTCATACTTGCAATTGAGTCTTCTATTTTTGTTGACATAGCTTTTCCACACTTGAGAACAGATTTGTCTACTTCAGCTATTTTATTTGACATGGATTCTTCTACTCCAGATATTCTAGTACTCTGGTTAGTGAGCGCACCTCATAATTCACTCAAATCACTTATGTAGGAGACCCAATTCTGCGGTAGTATGTTCTTGTATCTGTTTCTGCGTAGCTTCAAAAAGAGCTTCTGCTTCATCTGCTTGTCGTCCTTCAGATGCCAAAATTAGTGGTTTCTGTCGTTCTTGTGTTTCCAGAATTAGTGCTTTCTGTCGTTCTTCTGCTTCTTCCACCTCTTGTTGACGTCTTTTCTCTGCTTCTTCTATCTCCTGTCTTCGTCGTTCCTCTGTCTGCAACAGCAGCGCCTGGAAATTTTCCATCATCTGACTGGCATCCATTTTTTTCTATTAATTACAAATTACACTAATCTTGTACAAGTGTACACTGTTACCACTGCTAACGGTTCTGTCACACTTCTGACCTAGTGTCACGATGGTCTAAATGATCGTTGTATGGTACAGTGGAAATCAAAATACAAGACACCAATTAAGTCACTAAAAACCAGCTTTAATTACCACAATTAACAGTTTGCAATCAACATGTTATTCAACAAAATTATACTTGTACAATAATTCAAGTTAATTTGTCCACACCAATAATGTCAACCAATAGTCCTACACAATTATAAAACACATAACACTTCACCACAATACTTTGAACCTCACTGGAATAATCCCCACTCAAACTGAAACTAAGCATCACTGAATGCTTGTATTTATACCACGTTGAGATTCCAGAATAATCCATACTATGCGTCAACGCTATTAGAAAACACTAGAGCATAATTGCTTGCCTTGAACATAGCGTGCGCGGACCGGTGAAGTCTGGATCAGTCTACAGCCGCATGACAATTGTCACGTAATTGTCCTTCACCTTAAAGTAGCAGCAATATGTACGCACACACATTATAGCTGGGCTCTGCTGGAATAGCCGAGAACCATGTAGAATGTTGTGTAATGACGTAAAAATACTTGTAACTTTCAAAGCCTTCAATCTTACACCATCTTCTCTCTGTTAATACTGCCAAATGCTTGTCTGAAGTCTATATATAGGTTATATAGATGTATGTTGTATTCATACGTCTTTTCCTGCATCTGGCTTATGTTTTGTTTAGTATGCTGACTGTTTTTTCATATTTAGCATGTTTCACAGTTCTTAAATTTTTTCATGTACTTAACAACAGCCAGTCACTTTAAAAACTCATTCACGTACCCCTGTCAATTTTTCTGTAATCTGTCAGCTTCTTCTTTCATACACATAAATACATTATACGTTTTCTCCTTAAATTAGCATTAGAGATCTTTTAATCATCCTAATTCTGAAGGTTTCTTTTTTAAAAAACATTTAAAGCAAAAAAAATTTATTTGTTGAACATGATTAATTCTACAAAAGAAATAAGAAGCATCTTAAATATTTTCTTTCTGTACATGTCTCTTGCAGTATTGCTTGTAAACTTTTATGGTTTTCATTGGTAACAGCACTGTTTTTCAGTTCAACACACATCTTTTTATTATTCTCAGCACCAAACATTATGCCCATGCTATGATAAGGTATCCTCAGTGGCTCAACTGAGACACAGCACGAAGTCTTGACCCAACCCTATTTATACAGTAAGCCCTGCCACAATTTACAAACAAACCCATAATTACAACACAGCATCTCTGTCCAATAACCCCTACAAATATACAATAAATTATTATTTTAGAAATTAAAACATAATACCCAATGGAAATATTTAATCACAATAACATTTTACCATTTATACAATACAAATATTCAATTTTTTTATTTAATACGATCATCCTGTCACCTTATAGCTACTGTCTTTGTTACAGCTGTTCATTTTTCTGTAAATTTCTAAGGCTGTACTAATTGTCTGTTGTAATAAGGCTTTTTAAGTCTGAGCTTTTTTTTTCAACATTGCATCATAAAATTGGTAAATTATGGTCTTGTAAAACAGAATATTTCTAAAAGGACCGAGTAAAATATAATTTTTACAGAATACACTTCTGTTTAGTAAAAATGTGGCACATAAATCTGATGACTGAGACCTAACAGATTCCAGAGCTGCAGAGCATGAACTTTAGCTATAAGTTACATTTCAGTGTCTAAGTTGCGAACTTGCGTTTTCAGTGGCATTTAAAGTAGTAAATATTCTGACTGTCTTGATTATTCATCTCTTCTTTCACAGCACTAACAGTAAGTTGAATCCCCGCGCCAATCCCCTTCCTCCACACACCAAACAACATACTCAACGATCAATTACAATATAAATCACATACACTTTTTGACACAATTATACAGAAAACAAACAGTAAGTTGAATCCCCGCGCCAATCCCCTTCCTCCACACACCACCCCCACTTCACCTTTCACACAACCGTTACAAAATGCTGGCAGTCTGTTACCAAAGCTGAAGAAGGCGGATACTAAGCCGAAACGCGTCCATTAAAATTAGTAAGTTTTTCACATGAAAAAAGTTCATTTTTAGTTAAGAGTTAAGTGTTAAATATTCTGAATTTCATTACACATCTTTTCTGTCATACATGACTGACCAGTAACTCTAGCATTGTGGTGTCGACCTGTGAAGAACTCTATTTACAGGAACCCACATTATATCATTTTTTTGAAAGCTGAAAAGCAATTTTGGGCCCAGATACATAAAAAATGATCTAATAAGCCTTACCTGATACCTGAAACTTTTCCAATCCACATTTACTGTCAGAAATGTGTGCTAAGTTATTGTTTTCCTTTGATGAAAATATAAACCATAAATTAATCCTTAATTTTATAGTGACTGTGAATCAACATGTGACAAAAGGTTTTGTAAGTTACAGTCAATGAACAAACACAATTTCATAATGGTAAGAATCAATGGTAAACCTTTTCTCTGGGGTTGACTGTGCAACAGTTGCATCTTTTTTTAAATCTTATTTTCTTATATCTCATCTGTTGAAACAAACATGTAAATAATGCGTGTCACTTACTTTTATCAATAAAGTTCATATCCAGTAGTATCAGTATCTGATCTGTACAAGACGTTTTTAGGGTAGCCTCATTTTGTAACCACACCTATGCCACCACAACCCATTTTTTGGTATCAGTTGTGCGAAAAGAAACATCACTCTGCGGATATTCCAAAATCGCAGATATGTGGTGACATAATGATATTTTTTTCTGGTTCTGTACTAACTAATAGAGCACCACTAAAACGACTTATTTTGTTCAAATTGGGGACAACACTCCGTGTATCATTGTCATATGTTGTTAACAATTATGAAACATAGCTTTATGTGTAGGCTATGTAGTCTGTAATTTAGATTGTAGGTATAGGAACTATGCCCAAATTTTTCAAGTTACAATAACCATGTGGGGGGGGGTCGATCATGTCTAGGCTTGCAATTAACCGGAAAACATGTAGTACCAATATTAAAGCCCCTTTCAGGCAGAGTGGATGTAGGCTGCACCTACATGTTTGTACTGACCTGCATGACATTTTAGCTGATAGATTTTATTGAGCCTTTCACATGGTGCAGGTGCAGATCCGCACCCATGCATTTATCTGTGGGTCCATGGAGCCACCCGAAAAGTCAAAACCTAGATGCATGCCTGCTCCAGCAATCAAATATTTTTATAAGTGTGTCATCATACACTCGGTCAGATGATACATTTACAAGCTGGTTTTGCCCACAATTTCTGCAGTCTTTGTCATAGATGTTGATCATATAACTGTCCCTTGGCTCTCAAAATATAATTATCTGCCACAAATGTATATTGGACTATCATTTGTACTCACGTAAAGAATTTTTACTTGTATTACAATAACAAAAGCCTGGCAAGAAGTTTGTTTTGAGTTGGACCCCAACTTCGATGAATTGACTGACAAACAGAAAATGAAGCAGCATAAAGACCTTCAATCACCAATACAGAAAAATTCCGAAGCTTCTATTCAACCATGAAGAAAAGCAAGACAGACAAAGCGCTGTTTGATTTTGATTTTGTATGGGCAAAAGTCATTAATTGTTTTTTTGAATTATATTATCTGTACATAAAACAGATACATAAAATAATGAACACTCAAGCAAATATATATTCATTGTAATTTATTAAATTTGATATTGCTCTCTCTCTCTCTCTCTCTCTCTCTCTCACACACACACACACACACACACACACACACACACACACACACACACACACACACACACACACACACACACACACACACACACACACACACAGGCTGCATTTGTTGTCTGGAATGGGTGCAATTACCTGAGCAAAATGGACAGTATGACTCTCTATTGACATTGTAACAGCTAATATCAATATTTAGTTTTTTATTAAGCACAGGTGAAAAAGCTGCTCTAGTATCTTTAATGCAGACACTTTTCAAGAAATTTCCATTTATATTCCTGAAAGATATGAAATTAAAAAATGTTAGAATTTAAATGTAACAAATTTTTTTATATAATTCCAATTGAAATTTTGTAATTACACAGTTTTTAAGATCATTGTTTTTCACTGGAGTATATTTCTTTGTGTTTTACTGGAGTAAAACAAGAGTTCAGTGTTTGTTCAATTCTTGTCTCACAGTTCTCAAGTGGCATTATTTAGTAACACAATTCTTATTCCCGATGTTTACTATTGTGTGACAGTTTATTACCTCAACGTAACAGCTAATCATTCTTAAGGTGGGATACGGTCTCTCAGATTTGTAATCTGTTTTTAAAGTGTGTACAAATCTTTTTCAAAATCTTGTTGAAGGCTGGTATTTATATTATGAAGACGTTGAAGAAATTATCTACATCATTTCCTAGCTGGTAATGCACCCAGTAAGGAGTCTCTCTGAAATAATAGGATGCACCCACCTGTTTCTCTGCATCATCTTCCTTCACAGAATGAAGATGAAGGCTAGTAGTACACGCACTTTTCTTTTATTCATTTTAGGTAAACAGCAATGTCACCCATAAACTGACACAGATTTCACTATTTTACTTTCCGTTTCAACTGCTAAATTCCAAATTTGTGCACGCAAAGTGGTGTTTGCAAGATGCTCATGCGAAAGGGTAGTCAACCCACAAGTATCATGGAGAGTGGCCTGCACCCCCACCTACACCATCTGAAAGAGGCCTAAGGCAGTGACATGAAAGTTTCCTGCATTACTGGAAAAGACATGGCATATTTACATTTTCCAAATAACTACTCTAATTTTAAAATCCAACTGCAAAAACTGATAAAAATAATTCTGAACAATTTAAGAATATTTTGTGTGAAACAATAACTAAAATATCTTCAGTTAGTTATTTGTTAACGAATTAGGACTATGACCATCAGATCCGTTCCAGCAGGAATCAGTTGTTGATCCAGTAGAAAGAATGCGATATAGTCAGATGAAGACAAAATGAACAGCGGAAAGAAAAATGCAGAGCATCCAGTTGAAACCTGATGTAGACAGTTTTACTAAAGAAGGCAACTCTGTACCACGTTAAATCTCTGTCACTGAAATTCATATAAGCAGTGTTTCAACTTACAAGCTGTTTATTCTATAAAATTTTCAAACATTTCACTCAGTCGCTTTTGGACTTTCTGTGTTGATAAGCATAATTTATTGGTTGTAACACAATGTTTGAAAGGTTCTATAAAAAAAAAGATTTTAAAGAGATTAAAACTCCAACAAGTCATCCTACAGGAGATCTAAATAGAAAACTTTTTTTATGCCAAGAGTTGATTTCCTTCACAGAATTTATTGTCTTAAAAAGTTATGTTTAAGAATTTTAAATGTTTAAAAGCTATTTCGTTACCTATCACTTTTTAGTTATTCTATTAGCTATAATTCAGATAACTTTATACCCTGGTACCTGGTTTTTAATTTATCTAAAATACCTTACAAAAAGAGAAAGCTACATGACTTGCCATGAGATATGTTCCTCCCTCCCTAAAAAATGAACACTAAATTGACAATGTTAAAAATGAACACTAAAAAATGTTGTAAACGTGTTTTTTTTTAACTCTTTAACTTCATAATGACTACTCAGACAAACACATTAATTTTGTACAGCAACAAATTTATTTTTTGTCTTCTGAAATGGACTGACCTTTCATTTATTTACTATTGTCATTTGCCCCCCCCCCTTACTTTAAAAGCTTTGGAACCAACATTTATATTGACTACATCCTTTAAGAAACATTGGTTCTGGATGTAGGCCTATCAGAAACAATTTACATGTTAACATGTAATCATCAAGCTGTGGCTGTTAGGACCTTTATTGTAAAGTATATCAATATCTTTTATATTTAACATATAGGCCTAATTTAAATTTCTCCATTCATAATAAGTATAACCATTTATTTAAATCCTTATGCAATGCATACACAATATATATAATAAACACTGCATGTGTATACAAAAGCTGAATGACACTTTTGTACATTTGACATACAGTGATTCAGTGGCCACTTCCTTCTACACTTGTAAGAGTAAATAAACAGACGACAAAGACTAATATAAGTGCTTTAACATTTTAAAGCCATAACAAACTAAAAGTAATGCCTTAGGTCTGTAATACAATAACTATGAATTAAAAACAACCTTCACCAAAAGCTTCCAATAAACTCAAACACAATTTCCTATAAGAGTTGGTCCAGAACTGTGAAATATATTGAAAATATAATTACTTCACCTTGAATGAACTCATAAAATGTGGCTATTCTTTTCAACATCATCACTGGGAATGAACTATACTATTTGTTTGCAAATTAAAAATAAGTTCACTAGGCCTAATTTTAACACAGGCTTGACCATCATCCTTTATCTAGTTATCAAACTACAACTAGGTGTACGGTATTATAAAAATAGTTGTTACATGTAACAACACTCACTGTTACATTCTGTTAGTTGTAACACTCCCTAACTACCCTGTTAGTTGTAGAATTTAATTGTTATGGTATTAAACAACGTAACCTGGATACAACACTTCAGTCTAAAACATATTTTGACTTAACCCTGGTGTTTTACTGTCTATCTATCTGCCTAATAACTTGGTGATAAAATAATGTAACAAACTTTTTGTTCAAAATTCATATGTATTTCTTAACACAACCTTAACAAAAGTAGTCACAACGTTTTTAGTTTTACTCACCACCTCTTCTGAGTATATGATGTATCATAATTTTCTTCTTCTTCTGAAGATGAAACATTATCTTCCTCAAGCACAACATTCAAAAACTGTGAAGGTACCATGCTAATTTCCATTGTTAATGAAATAAATATATCCTCTTCCTGTGGTAAACCCTTTTCAAAATTACTTTCATCACATTTATTTATCACAAATTCAATTTTTATTAAGGCACGAATAAAAACAGGCCTCTTTCCAATAAATATCCAGTAACTTACAGTACTTTTCTATTGAAAGTTACTCACAAAAAAAATAGCGGTACTTAAAGAAACAAACTAACCTAAAACATCTGATTTTAATTTTAATTAAATGTATAGTATCTTTTTTTTAATACACACACTAGTAGCTGCGCGCATACGCACAAGCGCGCATGTTGAAAATTTAAATTACTGTGTCTAAAACAAAGTTAGGTATATAACACAAACCAGTTCGTCTACAGTTATAACAAATTCGGAAATTAAAAGTCACAGTTAAATTCAAAAAGTTAAAGATGCCATTGTACAACTAATAAACTATGCTCTTGTTACGTTGAAAACCGCCTACTATAAGTAATAAGACTGAGTCAATTTGGGTCATTGTACGTATTACAAACACAACTTGATTTGTTACAAAATCTAAATCAGACTGAAAAGTCGAAGCGTCCTAAAATATCTGCACTACACAGTGTAAATATTTTTTGCATTAAAAAAGTCATAAAATTGTACATTTAATAAGCCTATTTCAAGTTTAGCCACAGCCATTTTGAATTCCTTCATTTGTTTTGTTAGATGACTTCAATTTAATCGCTCATAAATTTGTAGCATTATAACCAAAATTGTACAATATCGTTTTTAGATTTTGATTGACTTGCTCGTTATCACAGTTTCATGCTGGAGTTACGCGACGTAGTAAAAATGATGGATCAACTCTAGCGTTATTTATTAAAGAATGGGAATAATTAGATTATTTAAATTCAGATTCTTTAGCAAAACTTAAATTGACATAAGATTACTGAACACTAAACAACAATGACAATGGTAAAAAAAACAAAGTGTGAAATTCACATTTGGGGTCGGCGTGAACAGTAGGTCTACACATACAAAAAGACGCATAATTACGTTGTAGAAGTTTCTTATTTAAGTTTTTCTACGATATCTGAGTATTTGCTAATCCAATTAATTTGTTCTAAAAGTTTAACCCTCTTCTATTCATCATGTAAGCGGAAGCGTCAATAAAATCCTAATATTTAGGGGAGATAAGTGTACCTTGGGTCAGTTTTTTTCAATGCTTCATAGGTTCTAAAATAACAATACTTTTCAAAAGTTCAAAATAGAGCTTTATTTGTCATGTTTTGAAGATACTTTGTTAATTTTTAAATTATTTTATCTTCAGATTTTGACTAAAAAAAAATTTTTTAATAAATAATAAATGACGCAAGGTACAATTAATGTAATTTGGACCACCCTATATTGTACCTTGGGCAATATTATATAAATGGGACTTATAATTATGATTAAATAATAAATAACACTAAAATAAATGTAAAACTGTGTTTAATAATAGGTTAAAATATAATCAGTCAGAATACATGAAAAAATGAATACAGCCTCTCTGCTCAAATAAATTGACATAATCTTTATAGGCTATTCATTAAGACTTATTAGATGTCAAATCCTGAAAAAGAAACAGGGAATGACAATCCACTACGCCTCCCTTCTAATGGTGGTGGAAGAAAACAATGTCTTCATCTTGTACTTCACTTTCAACTTCTTGAGGCCACACAAAGGAGGAAGATTTCTTCACTCTTCTGACAAATTTTACAGTTGGAATTCTGTCAGTCATGGCTACAATTTTACCGACATAATGTTTTACTTTCGTCTTTGTTGGAAATTTCACAACTACCCATTTATTTAGGGTACATTCTGGTACATCTGAAAAGATTTCTTCATTCTTAGCTTCTTCTTGCAATTCTTTTTCGGCCCTCTCAATAAGATCTTGAACATTAATGTTGCTTTCATCAGATAAAAAGGAATCTAATGAATCATCAGATGTTGAGTCAACTCGTTTTCTTTTCTTAGTAGGCCTAGTTTTTTTCTGCTGTGTTCTATCATCATTAAGAAGTGATGACTTCACTTTCTTTCCTTTTACCAACTTTTTTCTTTCTGGTTTCTTCCCTCTCTTTTCTGCCTCTGCCTCAATTTCATTTTTTTCCGGCGTGTCAGTAAGAACTCTGCACTTTCCAGGTTTTTCCCCTTCTTTGTTTTTTACGCTCATTTTTAGGAAAAGGCCTTATTTCTTCTAGGGATTTTGGAGTTTGAATTGAAACCTTTTTCTGTTGAGTTGGGGTTACCATGACCTCACCAGATGGACCAGCACAAACGTTATCTTTAGCAGCTGATTCAAGGTTCACATTAGGGCTAGGTCTGTTGTTGCCTAAATGATCAGCACAAGAGGCATCATTTTTTGCATTAGGTTCGGGGTTAGGTCTATCAGAAACTAAGCTTGCAAAATAGTCAGCATCAGGAAATATATTTTGGTTGATAGGCCACAGTCCAGACGAAGAAAACCCAGATATGATGTTTGTAGGGGTAAATGCTAAAGGGTAGGCCTTTCCCATTATAGCTGCGACATCATAGATAGTTAGAGGTTTGCCTGGATTACTTAATAGCCAGTTCTTGCAGGCCTCATTAGAATAGGTCTTAAAAGGACCACAAAGACTCCTCTATCCAGAGGCTGAAGTTTGTGGCTTGTATGTGGAGGTATAGTAAACAAAGCAATGCCATTATCTCTAGCCTTGTAAATGGCTTCAACTGTTACATGCGACTCATGGTTATCCATGATCAGTAGGACTTTACTTTCCTTGTCTGGTTTCACATGTTTTATAAAATGTTCAAGGAACTCCAAAAAAATTTCACCTGTTCACCACCCTGAAGGGTTACAAGTCCCATGACTTCCAGGAGGAGCTCCAGCTAGCATATGGTTTTTAAAATTAACACGTGGAAATACGAATACTGGTGGTACAGAATTTCCAACTGCGTTAATACAAGCAATTAAAGTGGTATTAAACCCTCTTTCAGTAGATGTGATTCCACCTATTTGTTTGAGTTTTTTAGAAGCAATAACCTTGGGTGGAGTGTGCACTGATGAAATTCCTGTTTCATCAACGTTAAAGATTTTTTCAGGAGAGAACTTATGTTTTTCCAACAAATTTGCATACTTATCAAAAAACAGCTTTACAATAGGCTTATTTAAACCAGTTGCAGTGCAATACTAGTAGGACGAGGAGTTCTTAATGATAACTCTGGGTTATGCTTCCAAAATTCAACAAGCCATTGTTCGCCAGCTTGACAGTTTGAATCCCATGATGGTGGATATTTGTTATCATTGGCTTTTTCATACTGGTAAGCTAATTTTTCAAATCACCCTTTGAAAGCCCATAATGCATTGCACTTGCAGTCAGTATATAATCTTTTAGAGACTTCTCTTCTTCGTCAGAAAAATGCTGGTGAATCGAGCATTTGTTCTCATAAGAAAAATCAGCATCCCCCCTCTTCCAATTTGCATCCAAATGTCTTTGGACGGTCGTTCGAGACACATTGCATTGCTCTGCGGCTGTCCGAACAGATAATCCATTTTTTTCAATAAGTTTGACCGCTTCCTTCAAATTTTCTACTAGAACTTTCAATCACTTCTCTCCATCTTTACTTCTTGGCATCTAAAAGGAAAAAAAAGATCTGTAGACTGCATTTGAAAGTTATATTAATGTACCTTGGGCCAGCCCAAGGTACAGTATATAACAGTAGCTCATGGTACAATGATATGACATTATCTTTTTAGGTTAGGTTGTTAGCAAAGTCTTAACGTATATTGCTTAGAGCTTGTATTCATTATAAGCTAAATAGATTACTAAACATGAATCAACTAATGATTTTGAGTAAATTTACGTACCTTTTTGATGAAAAATTATCATATGAAGTAAAGAAAAATTACTTTTCCAACAAATAAACACACTACTCGTTGTTATCACACAACAGAGAGAGTTAGAGTCACCAAAGTCAGCTAGAAGGGGTTCCGGCAGTGCAGCCAATTCTATGTTGCCACAAAAACTAAATTTCTCCTAGTGAAACTTTTTTTTCTTATGGTGGCCCAAGGAACATTGTGGCCCAAGGTACACGTATCTCTCCTATACATAAAGAACGCCGCCTATAAAACTAATATAATTTTTTGTAAAATTTCATTCGCAGGCATAATCATTTTTCAAAAGACATTTGGTATCTACTTAAAATTGTACACTGTTTTTTTTCAGCAAGCATGCTCATTGATTTTAATAGCAGTAGTGGAAGCTGGGGTAGATTCGGCCACTAAGCAAATTTTGCTGTATAATGTATTTCAATATTGCTAGAATTATTGACTTTATTATTTTTCTTTAACTTACCTATAATAAAGTTATTATACTAAAAGATTATAATTTCAGTACATTCTATAAAAAAGTTATATACCGTTTTTAAAAAGTGGCTGAAAGTTACCCACCCTGTGAACTGAGGGGTAGTTTCAGCCATTGTTTTTAAAATTATACACAGGTATAAAGATTCAAAATGAATATTTAATTTCACAAAAAGTTATACAAATTTGGTTTAATAAACAAGAAACACAATTTTCCTGAACTATTAATCCTGTGAAATTGTAGGAAAACTTGAAATAAGATGATGTTCGAGCAGTTCCTGACTTTGATGGTTGTTGCACTTTTGAAATGATATCATCAACTTCAACATTTGTTGTCGTCTACTGGAGCATAGTAAAATGTAGCAGAACGACCTTTCCTTCTTAAAAACTTTATTTTGGCAATGTTGGAGTTAAGTTAGAGTATTTGACCAATAAAATGAACCATGGAGTTTTTCACTGGAAAACGCACTAGCACAAAGTCACCTGCACTTAAATTGAAATCTTTCACTTCTTCTAAATCTTCCAGTTCATCACTTAGATCATCATCTGTATCATGTGTAGACAGATCTGTGTCACTTTCACTGCTTGAGATTTGACTTTTATCCAACTTCCTCCTCTTAGCACTTTTCTTAATTGTTGCTGTATTTTCAAATTTCAGTTTTTTCATAACCTTCCCTTTCTGTGATGTTTCAGCTTTCTTCTGCTTTAGGCCTAATGCCTTCTGTTGTTCAATTTTTCCAAGTCTTATTTTTTCAGGAGTATCTGTATAAATTCTAGATTTGCCCGGCTCTCGTGTTCTTCTCTTTTCTTTCTTCTCTGCTTTAG
This sequence comes from Magicicada septendecula, assembly GCA_034769895.1. Taxonomy (NCBI): domain Eukaryota; kingdom Metazoa; phylum Arthropoda; class Insecta; order Hemiptera; family Cicadidae; genus Magicicada; species Magicicada septendecula. Next base: position 393,075,234 of record CM068367.1, read on the forward strand.
GATATGGTCTCATTAACTCGGGTGTCACAACCAACTTCCCAAGTTTTTCTTTTGTATGACTCCATGATGGTGTGTTCAAATTGTTGTCAGATGGAGTATTTTCTACCCTTGCCAGTGATACTGCACCTAAATTATTGGTACTATTATCTAGACGCATTATAGGCCCAATACAAGAAAATGGCTCATGGAGACTGAGATACAACAACGAACTGTATCAAATATATAAAGAGATACCAGTCTCAAAATTTATAAGAATTCAAAGATTGCGTTGGGCCGGACATGTTATGAGAATGGAGGATAGCAGGAACCCTAAGAGGGCTTTGCTGGGTACATGGGAGGGAATGAGACCTAGAGGTAGACCGAGGAAGAGGTGGGAAGATGGCGTTGCAGAGGACGCGAGAGACATGGGGATAAGAAATTGGAGGAGGGTTGCAGTGGATAGAGTGGATTGGAGGCGGAGATTGGTGGAGGCCAGGGCCCGACTTGGGCTGTAGCACCATAGGAGAGAGAGAGAGGTTATCTAGGCCTATCTGGGATTGATTTGTCTTCATGCTACTTTCATTCAAAGGTTGGTCTGTCACATCACTTGGTGCAAAGTCTGCGTCTGAAAATACCAAGCTATTTAAAGGCCATAAACCAGTCTTCAGGAAACTATTTCTAATGTTGTCCTCTGTGAAAGCTCGTAAATAAGCTGTCTTCGTTAACAGAGGGATTTGTCTGACAGTTATGGCTTGACCAGGATGGGATGTTAACTAGTCATTGAAGGAAACTTCACAATATGTCTTGAATGGCCCAAAGACTCCGACATCAAGGGGCTGAAGTTGATGGGTTGTATGAGGTGGGAAGCTGACCAAACAAATCCCATTTTCTCTGCAAAATTTCACAGCATTTAAACTGACATGTGACTCATGATTATCTAATAAGATGATAATTGGATTATTAATATTGCAGTTGATGTGACTAGTCACATGCTTCAGAACTTCTAGAAACAGTTCTGATGTCATCCAACCTGTTTTATTTCCCAGAGCTAAGCTCATAGTTGGAGCATCTGTCACCAGATCAGGTAAGTTTCTGACTCTGGGGAAAACATACACTGGTGGATATGTCTGGCCTGCAGCATTGACGATTCCAACAAAAGTCACAAGTTCACCTCTTTCAGCTGATGCAATTTGAGAAACTTGTTTTTTGCCACATGTGCTTACAATTTTTGGAGATTTCATAACTGTCATTACATCACTTTCATCAAGGTTTAGGATTCTTCCAGGTGTAAATTTATGTCTGTTAAATACAATCTTATAATTCTCAAAAAACTGTTCAACTTTAGGTTTGTTGAAACCAATGCTTCTACTTAAACTGTTTTTTTCAGGTTTTCTGAGAGTTCTGTGTCGTTTCATAAACCCAATTCTCCACCCCTTTTTAGCATAACGTGAAACATGCCATTCTTCAGGTATGTTGTTCTTATTTTTAAAACTAGAGCATATTCATATGCTCGTTTTTTAATGTTTTGATATGTAAGACCATAATTAATATCTGAACATCTCTTTATGTATTTTTCTAGCTCAGCATCTTCATCATTTGTAAACACCTGGCATACAGTGTACTTACTTTAAAATTTTGGGGAATCATCTTCACTTTCATTGCCTGAATCATTGCCCCTCTCAACTTTATTTAAATATTCTTCTTTGGTTGATTTTGATAAAATTTTGTTAATTCGGCTTTGAAGTGTAGATCTTTTGATACTGAAAACCTGGACTGCCCTTCTTTGTGAGTAAGTGTTATTAAGAACACTTGTTATGCCATGTCTAATATTATTTTCATCAAAATGTACCGGCCAAATCTACCCCTCGCTCCCCTATGTACCCAGCATTTTCCCATCTGTAGCACCAAGTAGGCTACACTTTCTAAACCATACCATTACTACATAAATAAAAAAGAATTACAAGATAGTAATATTTTTACAAGTCGGTACATTGTTCATGTCACGAAAAAGAAAGATATTGTTCTTACATATGCACTCGTATATGTGGATATAAACTGCATCCAAGATCTTTAAGACAAAGTAAAACTGGTTAAAGTACTTGCTAACAATTTTGAATCATCTTCCACGCAGTAATATGTGATTTTACTCTACAGCTATCCAAAATTTTGGACTGAATTTTCTTTTTTGTTTTCTTTTCATATTTTTGTTTCTCAAAATTACATATCAGCAAATCATAATTTATTTCTCACAAGGTTTTGCAACAACCTTTAAAATCCTTTAAAATTACCACGCTATTAGAATAAATATAGAGTCAAAGAGATCATTGTATTTGACTTGTGTTGACGAAATGGATCTGTGTACCAAAATTTACGTTTGTGAAGATTGGTAGAACACAAACTGCAAAAGTAATTTAACAGGTTTTTTTGTAATCACAATAATATTGTGAATTCTAATGGCAACTGCTGTTCTTAAATGCCACGTGTGTGTTTCCTGAAAATAAAAAAAATTATGTGAAAAACTAAAAACCCAGGTCATGATGTAGCACCTCAAGACGGTGACAGTGTATCTATTCTCTTGTCAGGACATATAACCAATCCTTTGGTCCAGGTGTACTACTATTTTTACAGGGAAGATAAGATTTCACCTGCTACAGAGATTTACTTAACTAGGAAGGATGGATGACTGCAAATTAACTATGTAATAAATTTTCCACACTTCACGTTATTAGGTAATGTGTAATGTGCTATGTTCATTGGGGTGTTATCCCACTTATATAAAGATGTGATAAATGAAGCCCTCCTGTATAGCATTACTTCTATTTGCCAAGCAGTGACACATGATTGCAGCTAGAGGATTAATCTGTGTTTGCTTCTTACAAAACCTTCTGGGATGATAAAGTTTTACTAGAAGCACGTTTTGTTCTTTCTGATCGTACATCAGTTTCATCATCCAAGTTTTATTATTAACCTTCTATTTTTACAACTGTTTTGTAGTTCCTCTTATTATACAAATCTCTTAAACACCATATAATGTAACAATTAATATAGTGGTGACTGTTTATTGTAGTCATGGAAAATGTTAACAGATGTTTACTGTTATCAGTTTTTCAGAGTCCTGGAACAGTTTATCTTTTCCACTTTGATTTCTTTTACTTTTCAAGTTATCGTTTACAGCTATCAAAATAACATATCTGTATTTTTTGTCTTACAGCTATCAAAATAACATATCTGTATTTTTTTTAACACAGTAAAAGCTGGGATATTTTTAGCTGACCAGCTGCATTTCTTTGGCTCATTTTTGGCAACTAATCATATCACTGTAAAATGTCCAGTTTTTCTTTCATGTTTAAATCTATAACAATATTTTTTCACAGTGCACTATGTTATGACATTAGTGTAATTTATATATTATTATATGTTTATCTAGTTAATAGTAATTATAAATATTTATTTGTATTGAGTATGAAGTAGAGACAAAGTAATGTCTCATATAGAAATTTTTGTAAGTAATTTAGCTAAGGCGACAGACCGGTGACAGCCAACAATAACTGTAACTTTCTAAAGTCATAAAGTAGAGGAAACGCATTGTTCGCGAGAAAAACTTAAAGTGTCAGATACCGTTAGTTTTTGACAAATGTTAACCTTGAAAGTACAAAGGCAACCACTCCTAAAATACTTGTTTAGCGGGTGTAAAACAGCGTCAGTTTCAGTAGCGAGACCACGTGCTGAAATCGGAGTGCTCGCAACTTAAAAAAAACCAATGACAGAACGCGTGCCTTGTGAGCGCCAATTTTGTAAGGCTCATGAGTGGACGAATTCAAAGTTCCCGGTCAGGAAACCAGCCCTAAGCCTATCAGGGAAATTTGAGTAGAACAGGAGGGAATAGAGACTTGGTACTGATTATAAATATTACCTCAAGCGCGCCCGATCTCCCTCTTAGTTAATTTCTCAGCTTAGAGTCACGTATATCTGAAGTCGTATTAAATACAATATTTATATCAAATAAAATGTAAAGACACTTATAGTGACATTAACTATTTAAAGTCATGAAATAGATTAATAGTTCGGGAAAGACAAAGTGAACTTACATTACAATTTAAATAATAATTGATGGTGTATTAGTCAAATCACTCTATAATCAAAGAGTAAGTGAAAGCGGAATGGAGATAGGAAGAGAGTCTTCAACGCGAGTGACAATTTAAAACAGTGCGAACCTGAAGCAAGAAGAAGTGTTATTTAATTAGTGATATTTGAACGATAAACAACTAGAATTATTTTCTTGTGCGCGTCAGTCGTGTGTGATAATTAAAAAGTACGGTATGTGTGCAAGATCAGCGAAAGGGAAAGTGAGTTTATTAAAAGCAGAGTATGTGTAATGTATAGTGATAAATGACCATGCAATTCAGCGGAGATCCGGAATGGATAAACTCTTAACAGGTAAACTCTAACATTTCTCTATACCTATTTATTAGAATATATCAAATGTAGTAGAATCGTCTATATACCATAAAATCCCGTCTCATTTTAAAAGAACTTACGCGTAGCTGGATGCTAAATTAAAATTACCTCTTATGACTTTAGAAAGGCATTATTTATTAGTATTAATTCAAATTTGAGATTTTATTTGCATTAATTTAAATTTAGTGATGAACAGAAGATGATAAATTGTCATAACTGAAGTTGAACATAAATACATATAATAATCTTACTTATAGATGTTGATGATTATTGAGATGCTTAATGAATATTTGATTGAGATATTTTATGTTTAATTGTAATCTTTTCTATGAATATTTGGTTCTTATATTTATGTATGTCATATGTTTATCCTATCAAGTTAGATTATTTGACTAATTTGTGATTTAGGAAGAACAAAGTAAATTAAATGGCATGTAGTAAAATATGAAGTAGTTGGTTAAGTGATTTAAAGCATCTGTCGACAACATAAGCAATAGTCGTCTTGATTGTTCATCTCTTCTTTCACAGCACTATCACTTTACTAAAAATGAACTTTATCTTGTGAAAACTTACTTTTTTCGTCGGACGCGTTTCGTAACTTGTGATTACCTGTTTCATTACTGCAAGCTAAAACAGTAATAACTGTTGCTTTGCTTATCTTATCCCCAGCTACTGATGCTTCCATTTTTAAAGCTTAAGTTTTTGACAGTTTGTAAGAGTTTATAATTTAACCAAGTCTCATCAAAATTGTGTATATGGTCTCCAATAATTACTTCTTTGTCCAACAAGGCAAATAATTCTTCCTTAAAACACTCAACTGCACTTTCATCTGCTGATAGGGACTGCCCACACAGAGTTAACTGTCACATTCCAAGCCATTTTTTTTCTACCAGTCCTACCAACTGTCACTGGCTGTAAACTGACCAGTTTCCCCTTAACCTATTTATGAAAATCCTAAGCCTTTTCCTGAACCAATGGTCTCGATTCAGTAAACCCTTTCCCCTTACATGTCTGTGCCACAAAAATAGTGCTTCTTCAACTTTCAAATGTTCATCTTTTTCATGGTTTATGAGCCTTAATACAACTTCCAGATTCCTGATTTCTACATGACTGATCTATTTCACTTCTGTTCTTTTCCAGTCCACCACAGTGCTTTTACCTACGCCCAATTCCAATGCAATTTCCTTGATTGATTCACCTCAATCTAATCTTTGAATTGTATTAACACACTTTCCATTGTGAGTAGAACTTTTTTCTCTTGTTTTCCCTCACTTTATACAACTCACTCCCAAACACACAAACTCCTAAAACACAACACAAAAAAGAAGTACATGCAATAGATTCAATATAAAAAAGTTTTATATAAACACTGTTTTAGTAAATACTGTGGAAAGACACGTGTGAACGTAACCAAGTACTTCTGATGACTGAGGAAAAATAACTTACATGAACAGACATACAGACTCACCCTGTCCACTTACCCTGCCAGTACTGAATTGTAGTCGTAGTGCCTAAGGTTGCATGGTACACATACTTATTGCAGGCATTTCATACATCTATGAAAGTTCTTTACAGTTCAAATTTTTGATATGTAAACAATTTTTTGTAACGTTGATATTACCAAGTGAGGTGGAATATCCAAAGTGCCAAATTATCGAGAGTTGAATTATCATGGGCCTACTGTATATGTTACATGTGCACCATCTCCATATGGGTGACACTGATTGATTATTAAAATACTGTTACAACATTACAAAACAATCTATGTGTTTATCGAATGTTCCAGAGGAATCTAGGTGAATGTTGTGGTGTACGTGATTCTCAGCGCATTTGCTAGACTATGACAGAATTCGTGCAGCCGCACACACTGTGTCAAGGCCGTGAATAATTGGACAGAGAAAGACAAGGCAGTTTCACTCGCATTAAAAGGACCTGCAGCAGAATTACTACAGAAAGTGCCATCTGACAGCCAGAACGCCTATGCCGAATTGATAAAAGCTCTAAAATTATGATATGGGGATAAATATTTGCGAGATGTGTACTACGCTCAGTTAAGAACAAGACATCAATGCTCTGGGGAGAGTCTTCAAGAGTTTGAAGCAAGTATCGACAGACAGATTAGATTGGCCTATCCTGAAGCACCAGAAGATTTTCGAATAAGGTTTGGGGTACAGACATTTATTGATGGCATCGAAGATTGTGAACTTCAGCAAGTGTTACGAATGACAAGACACCGAAATAGCTCAGAAGCTCTTGTTCATGCCCTAGAGTTTGAAGCAGCCAAGTCAGCATCCCACTACATTAATGGGTTTATGCTATCACATTGTAGTCAGAAGATCCCAGTATCACATTGGGGTTACGATGGGTGCAGAAAAACAATGTTGTCGGACAAACAATTCACAAGTTCAAGAGCGCCGCAACGATTTGAACGATGGGAAGAAGTGTTACAACTGTGGAAAACGTGGTCATCTACAGGTAGACTGTTGGGAGAAGCAGATACTGAGAGAAGAGAGTGATCGCACCAATTGGAGAAGTAAAGCCCCAGAACAGCACACAGTTTCCATGCTACATAAGACCAGTGGAAACTTGATCGCTAATGGATTTGCGGAAGGTAAACAAACATCATTTACAGTTGACACGGGCACAACAGTGTCCATTGTGCGCCCTGACTTAGTCAGCAACCGCCAGCCTCTAATTAGCTCTTGTACAATACAGACTGTGACTGGAAGCCCTGTCAAGGTGCTAGGAAAGGTAGACGTATGTGTACACCTGGGTCTTCTCGAGTTTAGCCACCAACTCCTCGTTGCAGACATTGTCGATGAAGTGATTCTTGGCACGGACATTATGAATGCCTACGGATTCGTTGTGGACTTGCGAGAGACTGTCCTGAAGGTTGGCCAAGAGAAGATAAAGCTTTGCATGGCTAAAATGACAGGGTCTGCCAACCATGCACTCAAGCAAGTGGCATTGGCCGGAGAAGAAGTCAACAAGTCTGGTTAAGAAGAACCTTTGCTATTGCAGGTGGAAGTGGAAGAAGAACCAGCAGAGGAATTACAAATATGTGAAACACAAAAGAAGTGGCTGGAAAGCCAACTATGGGTGTCAAGGAAAATCCCTTGTTTGTTCCTGAGTTAATAGAAGCGCCCAGGGGAAAAGTTGCTTAAGATGAAGTTATGCAAGAGGTTGTTGACGAGAACCAAACAGACTTGGATCAGCCAGTGGTGGTTAGGTCATCAGTACACGACACAACCGGCATGACTCCAGCAAAATTGGTGTTTGGGGGGGGGAGATTCGTCTTCCTGGGGACTTGATGTTCGGATCACCTGAGACTCAGTCCCAAGAGCCACAGAACTATTCCTCACAATTAGAAAACCAACTGCGGGAAATGAATCGCTTGATAATAGGACGGCTGAAGATTGCTAGTGATTAAATGAAAACTCGGTATGACATTCACAGCAATAGTGTGGGTTTCCAAGAAGAAGATCAGGTCTCGTTATTCAACCCAAAGCGCTGTTGTGGTTGCTCACCTAAGTTGCAAACTAACTGGGAAGGACCCTATACTGTGAAAAAAAAGAATCAACGATCTTGTTTATCGGGTTCAACAGGAAGGACAGTGAAAGTTCAAGGTTGTCCACCTAGATCGCCTGGCTTAGTATTACTTCAGAGACGGTTTGCCAGTTCTGGATGAACAGGCTTAAGGAGGGGGCAGTGTTACGACATTACAGAACAATCTACGTGTTTATCGAATGTTCCAGAGGAATCTAGCTGAATGTTGTGGCATATGTGATTCTCAGCGCATTTGCTAGATTGTACCAAAATTCATGCGCCCACACGCACTATGTCAAGACCACAATTAATTACATCGTAGTGACGAGATAACGTGTAGTTGTGGAATGTTCTGGTCTGTGAATGGGGTATAAATACTAGGCGGCAGCGGCCTTATTTCAGTATTTTGTCGGCAATTACTGGTGCGTTCAAGTGGTTATTAGTGAAGTGTTGTGTTTAATAATCGGGCGGGACACTTGTAATACAATTGTGTGTTACATTAGGTGACATTTTATTGCATGTGAACAAGTTTTATTTGATTTGTTGTAAGAGACTGTCTTGTTAATTATGAACTGTTTAATTGTGACAATTAAAGCTGGTGATTAGTGACTTAATTGGTGTCTTGTATTTTGTTTTCCACTGTACCATACGACGATCGAGTAGACCTTCGTAACAATAGTATACTTTTAATAAATTGCTTAGCTGTGATGTCGTTTTCTGTAAGAATTATGCTAACTTATTGAAACTGATTTTGTAACATTATATATCTAATTCATTTAAATGTTTCTTGAATAATATAGAGACTTCTGTTACTAAGAAGTTCAAAATTATATAATAGCATGCACAGTTGATTTTAGTGTGTTCAAAATTTTATAAACAGAATTATCAGTGTTGCACACCATTATAGAAAAATTATTCCGAGTAGCGCTTTCAAGCTTCTCAGCTCATCATCAGATAGGTATTCTGATTATATTATCGGTATTATTCACATCGTCAAATACCGATCTGACGATGAGCTGAGAAGCTAGAAAGAGCTAATCGGAATAATTTTTCTTTAGTGGTGTGCAACAGTGATAATTCTGTTTGTGATTTTAACCACTAACCAACTTTCTTCATTAAACAAAATTTTATAATAGACTGTCAATGTAATATACAATTAGGGGAAAGGTATTTGTTGATGTTGAAAGCCGGTTAAAAATTGTGATTAAAAATAATATAGTTATGATTTACAGTAATGTACTTATGATGGTGATGTAGGTGAAAAGATCTTTTGGCATCCATAAAAGTACTTCAAGGGCAGTATAATTCTTTGTTTCCCCTCCCCAAAAATTACAGACAATCACTTTCTTAAATCTATACTCACTACTATAAGATTAGTGCATTAACAAAGCTTTTCTTGTGCTGTATGTATGTACCATTATTATATATTATGTACATCGTAAAGGTGCAATTTACTTACACATCTTTCCTTCTAGTTATCAGTCTTGTAAACAGCTTGAAACTGCACTCCAACTTTCTCTGTCCTAAGCATATTTTTTCACTGTTTCTTACTTAGCACGTTCCATACATTATTTAGTGCATATTAATGAGTTGAGCTGACAGGAATAACTTATTATTATGGACTACAAGAAATGGGCAGTAAGTGTTTAATACTAAGTACTATATTTTCCTCTAGGCGCAAAGAAATTAGAAGCATACATGCAGCCTTACATCAGTGTTTTACTGTATAATATTACTAGGGAATGAGAGTTGAGGTTACATAAATTATTCACAATGTAATTTCAATATGACTAACATGGATCTGGTTTATGGTACTTTTTATTTAGGATGAATGACATACAAGAACATAATGTTATGACGGTCACACTGGATTGTTGTGGGCACAGTGGAAACATAATAACTGACACCAATGAAGTCACTAATTACAAACTTTAATTAAACACAAACGGCACTAATAAATCATCAAAAGGCACTCTTATACAAGTTTCATTTTCCAAGGACTACATATTACAATTTTGCACTAATTAAAACAATGATCATTTCCTACTATACTGCCACAATAACTCTGAACTGCACTTCTAAAGTCACCAGGTGTACGCGAGCTGGGCCGCTTTGAAATCCAGCATTTACATCTTTGCTTTTGCTGCCTTACAATGTAGTGACCTAGCGGGGCTCGATGGCGTTACTGAAAGGGCATTACACAATTCTGTAGCATAGAATGATCTGTAAACATCTGGAACAACCTCACATGTAATGGCAACCAAAAATCATGCAGGCACTCAGTGAATCAGTACTATTTATTTCCTCAGCATAGCACTGCCCCTCCATCAGCATGTTCGTCCCGAACTGGCAAACCGTCTCTGCAGTTATACTTGGCCAAGCGGTTTAGGTGGGCAAACGTGAACACTATCGTTGATTTTATTTTCACAATGTAAGGACCTTCCATGTCAGTTTGGTTCTTGTCACCTACCTCTGTAATGTCCTCTTTAGCAATTTCTCCCTTGTGCGTTTCCTTTAACTCGGGAACATAGAGGTATAATGTATCTACTGGAGGAACTACTCCCCACTTACATCAGCACAGTGAAACGAGTCCAACAGCACCTATGTTCCCCTCACTACCTCCGGGCAAGAAGGAATCACTTACATTTCTGACAGCAGCCATTTAGTCAAATTTCACAATGTAGTAGAATGGTCATTACGTACATCAGGTGTTGGTTTGTGTATTTATTTATTTTTAATTTTTCTAAGTGTTTTCCTTTAAAGACTGAAAAATGGTGAATTCATGTTATGGGTATGGATGTAAAAATCCTTATTAGAAACAGTCAGAATGTGAAACAAAATAATACTTTCAGTTTCACAGGTAATGGCGTACGTAGGCTTTCTGGAGCCCAGGGCAAGGAGATCATCGGCCACCTCATCTTCACAATTAAAAGGGGATAAAAGAGCAAAAATGAAGGCCCAACCAGTGAACAAAGTACTTAATAAATGCAAATGAGTAGATTTTTGCATGAAAGTAAATCCATCAAATGTCTTAAGAATATTTGTTAAGTCAAAATTAAGAAATTACATATAATATTACCAGTATTCAGTTTGTATACATTTATTAGTAACAAATGTAGACCATAAAATGTAGTAATATAAAACATTTATAACATAAAAATGTTCTAATAAACATGCAAGTTCCTCTAAAGCAAAACCTTATCCTAAAGCAACATAAAGTTAAACAAAGAACTACATTAAAAGTAATAAAATAAATCACTTACCATTACAGGTTAATGGTTCCATCTTATAGTAATAAACACTTAATATTTACTTTTAATATTTAATGAATATTTAAAACGAGACATTTTAAAATGTAACTTTCCTGGTCTTAATTGCTGCAAAATCGGTTATTAAATCACTGAAATCTAAAGACAAAGCAATGTAGTTTTCAATTAAAAAGTATCACTCAATTTGATACCCTGTTTTGAGATATTGTTGATCATAGGTACGATTTAATCAATTTAAGTTTACTAAATGCTCTTTCACAAGAAAACATACAGACGCTGGTAAAGAAATAACAATTTTTAAAGTGTTTTGTAGGCTTCTAATCCTATTAAAGAAATGTATTATAGCAGTCACTGAAGTGTAAAGTCCAATTGTTCTCCATTAACGTTTGTCCTATTTATGTATGGCGTCTTTCAAGTCACAGAACAATTCTTCACTGTTAAGGTCATGTGGATACAGTTTTGCAACCACTGTGCACTTACTGTTGATTTGGGAAACCTGTTCTTAAAAATGTATAGACGCATCATTTATGTACGCCTCAAATTTACAGAGGAATCCAAGGCATTTTTCTAACTCTTTTACGTTTGACAAACGGCTTGAAATTTCAGCTGACAGTTTGTCCAAAATTTTGAATAGAGAACGTAGCATTTCTTGCCAAATGCAGAATCATCTGCATACTCCCCTGCCATCGTGCACTTCCTTCTTATCCTTTTTGTGATACTGACATCCCGTTTACTACTTATCTGCTCTGCCTTAGTAATGACACTGTCACACAGCTCATTCCTCTAAATTTTAACTTGTCAGTTAGTGTATCCAGAAGTGTCAATGCTTGAATAAAGCTTATTTCTTTGGTGTGCAAGATTTTCTGGATTTTGTCCATAAAAGAAAGAATATATGTCCAGAAAAAGAGTAAGGTCACAAAATTAAAGTTTTATATCGCATTAATAATTAATTAATAATAATAACAATTAATTATTATTATTATTAACGCTACATCTTCCCTCGTATCAATTGTTTCAGTCTGTGTAACTGTCAGTTTCTCCAGTGCAGTGATCACTTCATCCAGCTAAGAGGATATTACATCTGCTTTTGAACTCCATCTGGTATCACAATGTTCCTTTAGAGTAATATTTACGATGTCTTTAAAATGCTCCATCTATGAGTGGAACAGGAGAAGGCGAGTAGACATTCTACTGTTCCAAAAAATGTCACTACCTGATCATTTACATGAGCTGCATGAACTCCAACAAAGTTAATTGAATGGTTGTCACAAGGAACAAACACAGCTAGTGGATTCAAATCTAATATTCTCTTCTGAACTCCTGAATGGATACCAGGCATTGTTGCTTGATTGTTCATACGACTGACTTCTGCAATCGCTAAGATTCAATCCATCTCTCTCAAGTTTACTTGTAATAGCTTCTGTGATCCTCCAGCTATTTTCACTTCTAAAGGAGTAAAATCTATGAAGGCTTCCTTGACATCAACAGAATTGCTTTTAAATTCAACAGATCTTATAATCTGAGACATTTGTTGTACATGTGCAGCATCTGGTGCTGTGTCAAATATAATATTAAAGTACCTACTTCACCTTCTTACATGCAGTAATAATATATTTGCACACTCTTTCTCCTAACAGGCTTATTTGGTTTTGAATAGTTGGTGAAAGATACGATATACACCCAGATTTATGAGAGACTGAATCCAAATGAGATCTCATGACAGGGTCAAATTTAGCCAAGTATTTTAACAAAGCCAGAAAATTTCCAGGATTTTGATTGTTAGCAATTGACTCTTGATTGACTCAATAATTGACTTCTAAGAAGATAAATGTCAAGACCAAACTGAACAGTATCTATTGTTTCATCTATCATATTTTATTGTTAAGCTAGAGTTGTATTTCGTAATTGTACCCTCTTGAGGATACAAGTATAACAAAATTCCTTGTAGCTGTGTTAATTTATAGGTTTTTCTGCTGTGGCAAGATTTTACGTGCTTCAAAGGCCCGTTTTAGCATTTTTTAATATTTATTTGCCTTACCACCCACTTAAGTTTCCTGGCATAACCATTTAGAAGGGATAAGTCCATTCTAAGTATTAAAGAAAACTTTTTTCGTATTGTTTAAATTAGCAGCCATCCTTACTATTTCTTTTATGAATTTGCTAACTGCTATAATTTTTTATTGTTCGACTAAGCTTTTCGTCATTACTGACATCTTCAGGTCTTAAACAACCTTTAGTATGTCATCTACATACCTGATCCATTTTTTAATTCTTCTTTCTTTATCTATATCTTTTAAAATTTTGATTTCAAAGCTATTCATGAATATCTCTGCCATTAATGGTGAAAGCGGTGATCCCATTGGTAATCCATTTTCTTGTATGTAAAATTTGTTATTAAATCTGAAGTAGTTCTGGCTTAGGCATAATTCTAATCCTTCTATTATTTCGTTTTTCCATTCTACATTACTTAATTTGTTTTTCTTTATTATTTCTACTGTTTTTGCTATTGGTATGTTGGTGTACATATCTTTTATATCTAATGACATTAATTTTGTCTTATTTGTTATGGTAATTTCTTTTAATCTTTCTATTACCTTTTTACTATTTTCTATGCTGTGGATTTCTTCTTTTTCATATGCCATTTTGATTCTTTTACTTATTTCTTTTGATATTTTGTATGTTGGCGAATTTATAAATGATACTATAGGTCTTAATGGCATTTCTTTTTTATGTAACTTAATTTGACATCTAAATTTTGGAGCTTCAGGATTATGTTCTATTTTTTGTTTCTTTTGCCATTCTGTTAAATATGTTGTCTTTTTTATCAATTTCTTTGTTTGTGCTTGAAATTTACTTGTGTAATCATATTTTATTTCTTTATATGGTCCTTTTTGTATAAATTGTTCTGCTTTTTCGATATAATCTCTTTTGTTCATTACCACTGCTGTATTACCTTTATCGGCTTTTATAACTATCAAATTGTTCTCCGTGATTTTCTTTTTTAATTCTCTTATATTTCTTTTTATTTGTGTTTCGTTTTTATTTCTTACATTTTTGTTTTTCTTACATATTTTTTCTACTATTTCTTTTACTTCACTTCTTAATTGTTTTTTAGTTTCTTCATTTTTTATTTTATCGATTATTTCTTCACATTCTATTATTGTATTTTCTTTATCTATGTTTGTTTTTGTTGCATATTTTAAACTTTTCCCTAATAATTTATGTTCATTTTCTGTAAACTTTGTTTCTGTTAAATTAATACTTTTTCAGCAAATTTTATTTCTTTATCTTTTTCTTTATTTTTATTTCTTGTTCCTTCTATTAATTCCTTGAGTTTCTTATTTAATCTCTCTTCCATTTTTCTTATTTTCTTTTCTATGTATTTTTCACCAAACTCTTTTCTCATTTCTTCTATTTCTATATAATTGTAACTTGTATATAATTTTTGATGTAATTGATACATTTCTTTGTTATGCTTATTTATTTTACTGTATAAGTTCTTAATTTCAAGTTTTATCCATATTTTTTCCGCCATGTTTTTCACTTGGTTTGCTACTTTGCTTTTGTTATTAATTTTAATTTTTGCGTATTTTGGAGTTATTTTATTAATTAAACACTGTTTATTAAACCAAATTTTCCCTAGCGTTTTTTTCAATTTTGCTTTAATTTTTAAATACTTAAAAAATTCCCTTACATTTTTATATTTATCTGCTTGCAATTCGCATATTTCATTCTTCGTATTGTTTAAATTAGCAGCCATCCTTACTATTTCTTTTATGAATTTGCTAACTGCTATAATTTTTTATTGTTCGACTAAGCTTTTCGTCATTACTGACATCTTCAGGTCTTAAACAACCTTAACAGGTCGTTGTTTAAGACCTGAAGATGTCAGTAATGACGAAAAGCTTAGTCGAACAATAAAAAATTATAGCAGTTAGCAAATTCATAAAAGAAATATTAAAGAAAACGTTGTTACATATGTTAACGTCTTAAGGTTCACAGGCCATTTATTGATGCTAGTAATCCAAATCAGAGGCAGCAAAACAATGTTCATAAACGAACTTGCACTTACCTGAACGATTTATCTTTACACAGAAAGTAACTCGTATGCATTATTCGAGGTTAATGATTTTCTGTAGTAATGAACCAAATTTACAGAACCAAATTCTGTAGTAATGATTTTCTGTACTAAATTTACTAAAGCTAAGGAGACTAACCCTTTATCGCTAATCAGAAAAAAGCTTCGTGATAAATCTGTAAATACTGTGTCAGAAAATGTTTTCTGATATGCAAACTGACACCTCAATATGCCTATTATAAGGTGGAGGTTAAAAGTACGGTTTAAGATAAATATTTTCAAAGAATTTATCAGAATTCAATTTTTATCTAAGTAAATGGCAAAGTCATAATAACTTTTGTTTCCTCGATCGACATAATAAAAAAGAATGTAATATTATGTGTTGTATGTAACTGAAACGATCGTCACCAGTTACCTGAGTCATTTACGCTGAAGGTGGCCTCCAATGGTGGGACTGAAACGTCTGCTGTATGCGGCAGTAGTGGACCACGGCCTAATAGCCCGGAGAGTTGTCAATCGAATTTCAACAGAGTACCGTAAAGTTTATTTAGTTTTATTTCATCACAGATATCAACAGTATATTTTCCCCACAATTACTGGTCTGTATTTCATATTTATTACTCTTCGAATAGGGAAAAATACGTCTTTTCTCTACACTTGTAAATATGAAAGGGAATTAGCTAATTGATATTTCATTTTCCTTACATGATCGATAATCTTGGATAGGCTAAATGAAATTCTTAAGTTAGGTTACATATATAAGCAGATACAGGTGGCAAGAGACTGTATGGAAATAATCAAGATTCTTTGTTTACGCCATCAGAACAAAAGCAGAATCTATCAAGGTTGATATCTATTGTTTAGCGTCTGAAGTCTAGAAGAAGACCCCTTCAGCTGCCCACCCACCGTATGAATTTTAAAGTGATGCTTATTACCTGCCACCAGGCGTTTCTTTCTTTTAAAATACCTTTCATACATAAGACGCCCTTTGTGAACATATTTTTTCTCATGTCCAAGAAAAAATAAGGTATATTTACATTTGATGTGGTTGGAAATACAGGAATATTTAATATCACGGGAAGGGGAGCAGTTATCATTATTTTTTATTTTAAAAATCCCGTATTCTGAAGAATAATGAATTAGATTTAATTAAATCTGATGGCTTCACTTTAAATAATTTACACAATTGAACACACACACACCTCTTTCTAGAATTATAAGAAAACTCAAAGCTCAGAATGGTGTGTTTGTAAAGTTATATAGTCACTATTTTATATTGTATTAATAACGTTTATTTAATCTGATTTAAAATTTCCATTTATTTGAGAAACTGCAGTTTTAACCTCTATGGTCGTCTTATTATTAAACGGAGAAAACAAAATACTTATGAACATCGAAAAAGAGGTTGATATCGTAGATCCGATTATTCCATGTTTAAGAGCCAAAATACTCTAAATTAACTCTCTTCAATTCTTAAACTGTGTTGAAGTGATTACCTAACGGTAACGAAGTGATATTCTAATGGCAATTGATTAGTGAATAACTCAGATCACAAGAATTTGATTTTTATTTAAGGAACTAACAAAGTGTTAAATTGTAATCATTACAGACTAGAAATTACAGTTTAAAACTTCGGATTTTCAGTACCATTCATTGCTTGGTATTTCTCAGTTTTAATTAATATAAACCTATATAAAAATAAAGTGTAGTTACAATCAGTTTTTAAGGTACCTTTTGTAATTTTAACTCAGTAATTTTTTTTGTCATTTTCTTCTTCTCCTTGATAAGGAATGAACATTCGTCAATCCGGTGTCACTAATGGAGCTGTGCTCGCCCCATCTAGGCCGTGAGCCTTCACTTTCTCTGTTCCACAATTTTTTTTAAGTTTCAGTTACCAGATATGTTGTGGAAGGGAAAGACTAGTTGGGGCTTTACGATAATTGAATTGTGTCTCATAGAGTTCTTAGCCTAGATAATGTCCTGGTTTTACAGTGGATCTCGTAGCACAGAAGAATTTAGAAGAGATAAATCTGATCTATAAAACATCGTGAGTTTGGTGTCCATTAAGATGATATCCTCATTACTTAGATCATATCCCCGTACCTTATGAAATGCTGGTAGCCTACCACTTCTAGGGAAGACAGTTATTCATAAATTTAGGTAGAAAAGAATATTCTCCTTATATTTACTTAAACAATCATTCAAATTTTGATAAAATGAAAAGCTGTAAATTAATATTTCCAGACAAAAATTCTGTTTTTGACGTGATAACGTCTTATAAATTGATGAACACCGGCTGCACGCACGAAAAAGTGTCACGTTCCGTCTGAGCCTGAGTATTATTATTGATAATATTAATAATTATTAATAATTAATATTAATTATAAATAAATAAATTAAGAATAATTATAAACGATAAATTAATAAAATAATTAATAATAAAATAATAAAATAATAAAATAATAATAAAAAACAATAAAATAATAATAAACAATAATAAATTAATAAAATAATTAATATTAATTATAAATAAATAAATTAATAATAATTATAAACGATAAATTAATAAAATAATTATATCAATTATCAAATTATTATATCAATTTTTAATTAACAATGTATCAATAAGTACTTTTTTTTTGTTAAAATAATTTAACGCTGATGGGTTGGTAAACGGAGCTATTGGTGTCTTACGACATATCGAACGCCAGCAATCAAATGTAGATGACCATTCTGCAGAGGCAGGACCATCGACCAGTACAACCTTGCCGGCATCTCGAGAAGAAATCATTACTCTATGGTTCGAGTTTCCGGAAAAAACAACAGGTGTCAGTGCCAAAATAAAATGTCGGCCTCACGTGCAAAGCAAGCCAAATACTCTGTCTCTCAACTGGGTGCCGGTGTATAAGAAAGTGGTGAACATTACACTGACAAAAACTGTCAAATGCAAACGAAAACAGTTTCCCTGCGTCCCTGCTTGTGCTATTACCATTCACAAGTCACAAGGTGGGACGTTTGATGTCATTGTTTATAAGTACTCCCCGAAACAACCACAACAGTTGGTGTACGTGGTGATGAGTCGGGTAACGAATATAGACGGCTTGCACATCATCACGGACAAAGATGCTCCCTTCATCTTCAAACACGGTCGAGATGGTAATGACTCCCAGACTACGCGAGATATTCGTAACGAATATGTTCGACTCCGTGGACACGCACTTCATACAATCACTAAGAAAGCAGTAAAATTATGTGATGATGCTAACAACGCTGGACAAACTATAGTGATAAACCTTAATTCTCAGAGTTTGTCTGCTCATTCCATGGATATTGAAACGGATACAGTGATACCTAGGTCTGATTATTTGGTATTGACTGAAACGTGGATGCGTAACAATTGTGATCCAGTTCCAGTCAATAATTATGAGTGTGTATCCCGGCAGAATAATCGATCGGATTCTGATACAAACGCAGCTGGTGGAGTAGCAATCTATCGCAAATTATCATCGACATCCACGGCCAAAGTTCTCCAAGTTGCATTGTCGGACACAACTCGTGTCATCAAAAACACAGGTGACGTGTGCTTGGCCGAAATTACATGCTTCACTGCTGATACAACGTTTAAATTTGTACTTGGCGCCGTGTATATTCATCCTGGAGCAAGTATCCAAAATATTGGTATGTTGCTGTACCAAGCACTTGTTCCATATGTGCACAACAGGCAGTATGTGCCACCGTTCTTCATGGATATTGATGCCGATGTACCAATTCTTCTTTGTGGCGACTTCAACACAAACGTGAAAAATGATGACGCATTCCTCAAATACATGAAAGATACGTACAATCTCGAATGCGTATCAGATGTTAATAAGTCAACAACGCTGAGAGGAACAACCATCGATTTGACTTTTTCAAGACACATTACACTTGAAACACTCCCCTTGATTTCGTACTTTTCCTATCATCGTCCTATCCTTAACAGAATAACGCAGATTGGAGGATCTTAAATATAACACATGTATATAAGTTGTAAATAAATTGTTAATAGCACATTGTTACTTGTAATTAATCTGTATAATTTAAGTAAAAATATTTGAATTAACGAATGTAAATAAATGTTAATTTATCGAAAAAATTGTAATTTTCAATTAACTCCTTCTTTGTATTATACAAAATAATGATAATTCAGTGATAATAATTCAATTCAATTCATAAAAGTATGCAATTTTTCATCAATGTTTCTTTATGACGTTATCACGTAAAACTATCGTCCGTAAACCGACTTTACAGACAACCAATTTTTTTTTTTTTATAAAGAATGTGTAGCGAGTATGTCATTCTTACATTTCAACCATTAGATTTTAGAATCGTAGTGTAATTTATTAATGTCCAAGAATAAATTAATTTATTACAATATATTTACTAACTTAAGTTATTAAATTTTTACTATTAATTATTATCGACTAGAATGTGCTTTTTTCTTGTGGATCTCTAAAACTTTATATGTTAGCCATACTTTCTTTGCATAGGGCTCTGAGAACAAACAGCCCCAAGGGTATTTCTTTGTGTGAACGGTTATTGGGTATTTCAATGGTTATGAACGAAGTGTGACATGTGGACTCCTGTTACAGGCTGATATCACACATCTTATTAGCATACCTAAAATAATTTGCGTAAAAGGAAATTGATTACATTTATTACCATATATGACTATTAATTTATTATATAGTTGTAAAAGGAACTTCAATTTAATTATACTTTTATAATGACGTTGCTATAGAATAATAATACTCATAATAAAAAATATCTAATAATTTTTAAAATAGAATATATTTTTTATTATTTATTTACAATGTTTCGACAGTTTATTTTACATTACCGTATAATGTAATTTTATATTTAAGTAATATAAAATAAACTATTGAAACATTGTAAATAAATAATAAAAATTATATTCTTGTTCAAAAACTATAAAATATTGTTTATTATGAGTATTAAATACCACGAATAATGTGAGCAATTATGAATACGATAATAATAAGCGGATAATATTATATTATTTATCCTAGATTAAGAACTATTAATATGTTCTTGAATTAGATATTTCGATTATATATGATCAATTACAATATAAATCACATACACTTTTTGACACAATTATACAGAAAACAAACAGTAAGTTGAATCCCCGCGCCAATCCCCTTCCTCCACACACCACCCCCACTTCACCTTCCACACAACCGTTACAAAATGCTGGCAGTCTGGTACCAAAGCTGAAGAAGGCGGATACTAAGCCGAAACGCGTCCAATAAAATCAGTAAGTTTTCACATGAAAAAGTTCATTTTTAGTTAAGTGTTAGTGATTTAATACTTAGACGTTTATGTGAACAAAATAACTGATCCTTTTCAGCTTATAACATTTTCCGTTTTGCCTTGTATACAAATATCTCTGCAAACTGAAAATATGTTCTTTTCTTTGTGAGGAAGCATATGCTGAGACAATTTAATTTATTTCAATTAATAAATCGAGTCCCTAATACGAGGCCACTGAGACTTTTGAATTTATTGCTCAAATAATAAATTTTATTATTTTATGAAACTTACTAAGTTATCAAAATTTACGTACCTTCGGGTTAAGTTCCAGAGTCGTATAGACGAAAACAGTTGCAGAGGGATTATGTGGGTTGAGTTGCGAAATGATAGTAACACAGTGCATGCTGACTAAAACAAGTTACTTTTTGTTTATTACGCAAAATGATTATTTTTCCTCACTTGGATGACAATCAAAATTCTTATTTTTTCTTGTAAATTAAGACATTCGTCTCAAACATAAAATTAACAAATGAACAATTCTTACTTAACTATAACAAAGTGATTTATATGCTTAATGAACCAGTACTTTTCCTTATTTCATTCACTCTCTCTCACTTTTATAATTCCATTTTTAACCCCGTTTATAGAGCTCTTTAAATCTTTATTCTGCAATATTAAATTATTTGTTTGAGATGCTTAAGATATTTAACTGATAGTTTGTTGTTGGTACTTAACCAAATCCGGAGAAGTTCCAGTCGATTTCACCACCACCACATGTTAATTACCATTTCCCTGATCACTCCGCACTTCGGTGTTTCAAATGTTTATAAGTTTTTCACTGTAGCTGCACACTCTGTATTATGTAGTTTACTACTATTTTAGATTACATTTTTGTAATAATTTGTCAGCTGACGTAACTCACTCGCTCGCACAGATTAATAGTGATTAGAACCGCGCGCTCCTGAACTGCCCCACACGGCCCTGCTGTCTACTTGGCTGGTTCAACAATGACTACTGACTACTGTGACCGCCTGATGAAAACTGGGTTGTGGCAATTACGTGTGTTTCTGTAATTCACAGAGAGACTGAGTTGCCAGCGGTTACATAATACGTCTAGCCAGGCTGTCTAGACATAAACACAGACGAGTGTTTAGTAATAACATTGTACGAGTGGCTGTGGCTGGTTAAAACGAGGTTCCACAAAGGTGCACACTGACTGCTTTCAGAATTATTTGAAATTATTAAAATTTATTCCTGTCCCTGATCTGTCCCGTTACAATAACCCCTCCAATGAGAGGTTTTATGCCGAAGCATAAAAACTCTCATTGCCTAAAGCCTAAGAGGATCAGCGAGGATGTAGCACCGCAACCCCCCTTAAATTTTTACTAAAATCATGGGTACTTACTCCCCTAGTCCGGTGGCTGTGGCCGCACCTGAATGACATTACTGGACTTCCCTGCTCGAGATCCCAACACCATAAAATCAGACAGGCACGTCACCACAGTATCACCTGACTCTGAAACATTCAATTAATATATCAATAACCGGCCTTCCATTACTCCATATCCCCAACTGATTTTTGTCCTTTTAGTCGTACTGGTATGTCATTAACAAAGTACTGGTTTCGTATCTAATTTGTTAATATACAAATACCTCTGTTCTACATTCATCGCTCTTAAACAGAAACATTTTACCTTGATTTCAAATAAACCTGTAGCTTGACTATAGAAAATACAATGTTTACATGGCAACATAAACTTACTGCCTACTTACATCTAATACATAAACATCCCATACCAGTCTGTACTTTTCTCCCCTAGCAAAACACTATTCCCCACCAAAATTACAAATTGATTACATAAACTACAAATAAATCATAACAACCTTACTATAAAATACAGGTTACACACACAAGAATACTTTATTACCTTTAAATATAAATAAAATTTATGAACATTATAATTTTAATCTCAATTATCCATTACCTAAACATTTCCCTTGTTTATCTTTTATTATCACTTCTATTATTATTACATTATTCAATCATCTATTATGCAATTCAAAACAAAATAAATTTAAGTTCATTACTAAAATCCACAATTTAAATTAATTTAATTCCAATTCCAATTTAATTTCATTACCTCACTTGTTCAGAACAGTTAAGTTACTTTAGTTACATTATCCAAAATGATTCTACATTAATAAAATCCTCTCACATAAATTGTAACTACCTTACAATCAAAACACCAAGTTACTTCATTATTATTCACAAAAAGTTAACTGCATTCAATTACATCTTGCATTATTTTATTTCATAATAAAATTTCAATTATTCATCAATATAAAATATTATTATTATCCATTCCATCCTCATAGCTGTAAACATCCGTCACACAAACCAATATACCTGTTAACAGCATATCAGCTGATGCACTACCAGCATATCAACATCACCTTAACACAAATAAATACAATACAAGTTTATTTACAAATTTTTGTCATATTTTTGTAACTCCTCTTTCCTTTTATGTATTTTTAAGAGTATAAAACAACTTATTTCATTTTAATATTTTTTTGAAAGAGAAGCCACAAGTCAATTAGGACTAGGCTGGAGCCTAGAGAAGCAAAAATTGTGCCGGGTCCAGTATGACGGGACTTGCAATGAAACTCAGCTGTAATGTAACAATAACAAGTTTATTGTATGTCTAGAATTCATACATGCAGGCCAACTCTATGACATAATTATCCCCCCCCATGAATCATAAATATCACGGATAATTTAATCCCACCTTTAACAGTATTAAAGAAAAACAACATGTGTATAGCATAACAAGTGTGTATAAATTCAGTAAATATATGTATATATAAATATAAAGTTCTCCCCCATCTTGTGGCTAGCTAGACACGGACAAACATAACACACACAGAAACATAAGGCACACAAACTCACAATTACATCAATTCTAACACGAATGCCCCTGGAATGCACCCACCTAGCAGGCAGTGTGGCAACAATACTCATAACCCAGCAGTGATAAAATATTAGCCCATCAACAACCCGTTTTTGTAGACTTACATAAAAGCCAGAACCCCAGAAAGGATGATAAAAACTCATAACGCATAAATAAACCCGGACCGCCCATTTGTATAGCATTCCACTGATCAATGACCCATCATGAGCGTATGAACCTTAAGTTCCTTTCACAGCATTAAATAAAAATTTACAGAACTACATCACCTGATTTCAAACAGTTGTTATACAATTCTAAACGGTTACTTTACTTCACAAATTCTGAAGGACTTAAAAATCAATATGTCCTTTCACAATCAGAAATTATTCACTCGAGGCTTTACAATTTCAGAAAAATTTAGACAATATATGTTTTACAAAAAAAAAATAATGAGTATATGTTTTATAGTTAAAGAAAATTAAACAGCAGATACTACAAGTGAAAGTTAATCAATATGTGTTTTGCCAGTTAAGAAAGACAATCAGTATAGCCCTTTTGTAAGGAGCAAAATCAACTAATATATGTCCAGAAGAAAAAACAAATTATTTTCTATTAACCCCGAATGGCTATATAAATATAATTAAAATGAAAAAATACAATAAGGTGGTTGTGTCCTAGCAGCTGTGGCAGCGCGCCAGCATGTGGTTGACAAAGTTTGACAGGCCTCCAACCTGCCTGAGGTTGCACCAACATGTGTCAGAGAAAAACTAAGTCCCCTTTTAAACCCCAGAAAACGGCCCAAAAACAACAAAGGAAAACCCCCAGCCCTTAAATGTTAAACCCATAGTGAAGTTAATATTTATTCATTCCTGTTCCAGCCGGAACAGAGCTACTAACCTGTTCTATAAATTTTGTAAAGAGTTAAATGATAATGAGATGCAAACGGTAAAATGTCCAAGTGTAAAAAAAATCTGGCACGCTCCCCCAGTGCAGCACACAATTACAAGCAGTGCACTTAGTGTTATGTAAATCAGTTATAAAAAGTGTTCTTGAATTTAACTTATAATGTTCAGAGTTATGATCAGCTGCTCCCCTTTTTAGCAGACAGTCTGGACACGTGGTCACATGGCTTCAAAGATATTTAATGTAAAACAGGCGCACTGCCGGCCTGGCCCCAAAAAGGAAAATAAAAGTGTGAATATCACCTTAGTACTGCTGGCAAGTGCTACATCGAGAACGAGTCACCAGCTCCCTCTTCGGACATGATCTTGTTTAATGGTCCATGACTGATGCAGGTGTACGGCGATCAGCAAGGCCAAATCTCTGGCTTAATCAAGAACCCTGTTAATTCATATAAATTAGAGAAATGTTCACCAAAAATATACACCCGAGTTCAGGTAATTAACCTCAGAACGGGCCTCCAACTAACTCTCAATAAATGCACAAATTTCATAAATAAAGTTTTTGCAACCAGCTTAAAGGGTAGAAAATCAGCCATGGAATAAGTAAATTTGAATAATGAACAGACTTTATTAAACGTGGCGTAATATAAAAGTCATCAGCTACATGCCTCGACAGAACTTTGCAGGTTAAACAGCCACGTGGTGAGCGATAATCATTATTTGACCAAAAATTCAACTGCAAGGCACTCACAGCATTAAGAATGTTTTAACATTAATAAAATTTCATCTAAGGAAGTTCACACAAAGAAACTCTCTACTGTACAGTTAATTAAATAGCTCCCCGACAGTCTACTGCATGAATGGACATAGTTGACTAACTGACTACGCACTAACATTTAGCCCTTAATTTTTTTAATGTAGTACACTTTTATCATGACAATGACAATTGCAATACCTCTCACACTATTCTAGTAATAATAAACGGAACATGAGCTATATACTGAACATTAAGTAATTTGCTGAACAATGAGTTTCTCTTAATATAAAACCTGTCGGGTCGCACACACATAATTACGTATTTTATACGGTTGCATACCTCTTGTTATTAATTATCCATTTAATATAAATTACTGATAAACCCATAAAATAATGCAATTCTTACCGGGAGTCGTTTACGCTTCAGCCAGCCATAAGATGTAGATAGAGAAAACTACGTCGTAATTGTTCGAAGAGAGAGAGACGACCGATGTATCTCGTAGTGGGGCGGTGAGTGGTCTGCTCTCACAGGCAGAGCAAGGCGACCCCACAGCACGAGTTGCGCGCGCAACCGTCCACTTACATCGCAGAACAAAGGTCGCTTCAGCACCCTCGCATTCGCGTTATTTGACAATTAAAACAAAACCTCTCTAAAACCTTCAATAGCCGGATTTACACCGGCACACCCCCACCCCGAAAGGGCAACCCGGTTGCCCCACTCTGAAACTCTGGAGAGTACCCTGCAGTGTACCCCCCATCTTAAATACTCCGGTGGACATCGTGGGTAAGGTGGCCCGGCGGCACTTGCTCCCAGGGGAACCACCATCCCCATGCGACCCTCTCCGCCCTGCCAACCCCACGGGACCGCCCCAACACGTCACCCTCTTCGGTGACCATCACCTACTCCCACCGGTCCCACTCACATACTCGTCCAAAGACCCAACAAGGTATCTCACACCTTGATATGTGAGTGACCGAACTACTCCTCGTCCATCTCTCGGACCGACCAGCCACATGCACCCACAAAGTCTCTCCATCCTTGCCATATGGCTGGCCCACTTCCCTACACAAGGGCGGACGGCCCCGCTCAGCCAGACAGAGAGGACCGCACCAAGGTCACACGAACATCAATCCCATCATTTACTCGTTCGAATACACCATAACTAGAGGGGGTTTACTTTTCTGCAGCACCGTCTACACAACCTTCTCTCTCAACAAAAGAACACCAGGAAAACAACCGGGGAATGCGGCATGGCTCGGACCCTATAATGAACAACATCAACATCAACAACTATTAACAACCAACAACAGCACACCATCACTCCATCTAACTTTTAAAACAGGGGAAACTGACGATCTCCAAAACCACGACACTCTCGAGGACCACAATCTACTCACTTCCAGCAAGTCACTCTACTTCCTTATCGATAGTTTTTTTTTTTTTTTTTTTTTTTTTTTTTTTTTTTTTTTTTTTTTTTTGCTAAGGGGAGGGGTAGGAAAATCGGGAAGATGAAACAGGGCAAGGATCATTAAAGGTCAATAGCTAGGACTGAGGGTAAGGACTTGGTTCCCTCCGGAAATAAGGATGAATGGAGGAAACCAAGGCTCGCGTGGGCAGGGGCGCAACCCTGAAATAGATGAACACCACTGGGAGTGTGGGGAACATCTACCCGCTACCCGTTAACCTCTTCTTCTTACCTTTCTATGACGCACCTTAGGTATTCGCTCCTTTCGGACACCACTCTCTAAGAAATTATCTCGTGTTGAGCTGTACTGACTGGTTTCTTCGGGATCAGAATCAAGGCAACTTACCTCACTACTTTCACTCCACTTTGGATTATGCTCATCGTCTAACTCCTCTGCTACAATTTCTTCCTTTTCTACAATTTCCCCTTCTTCGTCCACATAATCCAAATCAACATCATGACACTGCACCTCCTCAGCATCTTCCAGTTGCTCCTCTGATCCATCTTCAACCGCATCTTCCCTCAGCTCCTCACCAATTTCTTCATGACACTCATCGCCAGTACTTCCACTACCACCATCTGAACACTGCACATCCTCATCCTCCTCTAGTTGCTTACCTGGTCCACCTGAAACTTCTTCCCGTTCCTCGGAATCCTCAACACTACTTACAGAAGGCGTCTGCACATCTTCACACACTACATCATGCTCACTCGCACACTCCACAACGCTGCCACCAAATTTCTCCTCAACTTCTACCTCATCTACTTCTACCACACTTGCGGCATGAACATCCCCTTGTCCATCCACAACCTCAGAAACACTTGCAGCCCGGACATCCCTGTGTCCATCTGCAACTTCAGACTCTACAGTCTCCCTAACACCTACAACTATACCTTCCGGTGCAGCATCCGCAGACCGCTCTTCTGCCTCTTCTGTGGATTCCACTCCTTGACCGCTCTCAGCAACAACATCATCAACATTTTCCACCCTGGAATCCAGCTGTCCAGGTTCCTGTGCAATGACTAAACTAATTTCTACTGGCGATGGTGAAGCCACACCATCAAGGGACTTCTCATATTCCGGCGTAGGCGATGACGATATTACCGGATCTGGATCCGTCACGAACCGAGATGTAAATACCGGAACAAATTCTGCGGCCTCTGGATTCAACCATGACGTCCTCTTCGAGTCCTGCAACTCCGTCTTAACTGACGTGTCCTTGTCGTCTTGGATTGATCCCACGCAGCAGTTCCGCTCTTCTACTTCTGCTTCCCCTTCTTCATTCACCACTCTATTAGGCACTTGTACTTCCTCTGGAACTTTTAAACTCTCACCTTTCTGCAAATAAGAATAACGCCTAACTACAGGCTCCCTACTTGCCGATGGTTGTTCCCTAACATAATTTCTTTTTCCCCTGTTAATTTCGTATTTCTTTGTTTTCCGTGCTGTAGCTGTTGTTACCGTCTTCTCACTTGCCACCCCCTTGTAGCCTCCATCACTTCCGGAATATTCTGGCTTTCTAAGCGTCTCTTGGGTTCTCCTCCAACCCCCATGTTTGTCCTTTTTGGCTCTTCCTGATGGACCGCTGGAGTATTGGACATCGGTAGCCTCTTTTCCCCGGGACTCGTCAAACTCCTTGACCGTTCCTGAAAGCACACACATTCGCTCAAGGTCCGCAAAACAACGTGGACGGTCCGCGAATGCCAAACGAGATCTCTCCTGGGGAGTCAGCCCTTCTAGAATCGCTTGTATAACTTCCGTCTCTGGCAACCCCAATCTTAACACCCGGGCAGCTTTCCGTATATCGCGCACGAAGTCTCCTAACGCCTCTCCGTTGGCCTGTGGACGATAGAATTTTTCCAACTCAAGGTGGGCACGTCGTCGAATGGGTAGGAAGAAGTTCAACACCTGCCCATGGAAAGCATCAACACTGTCACCCCGACGCAGAGCCTTGGTGACCAGATCAGCCAACGTACTCCGGCAATACGGGTATATAAGAGACAAGACCTCCCCATCGGACACCCCCGGGAAATCTGCCACCTGCAGGACCAGGTCCAAGAAAACCAGCAGCTGGTCCTCATCAAATCCATTCACTACCGGAAATTTCTGGAGAACGCCTGTAAGAGGGTGGGGCAATTCCTGATAGCATACCGCCGCCAGAATTGCACAATTCAAAACAAACAATCATAAAACAAATCCCCACTAAACACCTAACACAAACATAACCTACAAAAACATATTAACAAAAATCGGAAAAACTCAAGTACTGTCCTTCCTTTGAGTGGACCCCCGGGTTCTCTAGCGCTGCGGAGACCTGGCCTATTCTGAACCATTCACATCCACGACAGAAGGAGACAAGAGACAAGCAACAATGCTAAACACACATGACATCAAACAACAATTCGACACACACGCCATACCAACACATAACTCACAACAACCAACTAACAATTGAAAGTCATAATCCGGGAATTAATACCTCAACATCAACCGGACACAAGTCGGTGCCGGTACCGATCTCCGATCGGGCCATACCGCATCCCGCCAATATCACACGCTAAACACCGACCCTAAATCAACATTCCATCATCCAGGCCACACTTGAGACTCCCCGGCCGTACAAGCTATCAAATTTTTTTAAACACAAATAACCGCCTCAGTGGTGCGACCCGACTCACAAGTTATACAACTTACAACTAGCCTACATCGGCATATACCTACTATGTCACAACAATCGCATTAATATTTCCGAATCTGCAAGCCCCGTCACACCACAGGACTCAAGGGTTCAAGCCTAGAATGAACCACGCTCACTGCTACCATTTGTGGTAGCAGACTTTATAAACCACGCTCTGCTACCATTTGTAACTCCTCTTTCCTTTTATGTATTTTTAAGAGTATAAAACAACTTATTTCATTTTAATATTTTTTTGAAAGAGAAGCCACAAGTCAATTAGGACTAGGCTGGAGCCTAGAGAAGCAAAAATTGTGCCGGGTCCAGTATGACGGGACTTGCAATGAAACTCAGCTGTAATGTAACAATAACAAGTTTATTGTATGTCTAGAATTCATACATGCAGGCCAACTCTATGACATAATTATCCCCCCCCATGAATCATAAATATCACGGATAATTTAATCCCACCTTTAACAGTATTAAAGAAAAACAACATGTGTATAGCATAACAAGTGTGTATAAATTCAGTAAATATATGTATATATAAATATAAAGTTCTCCCCCATCTTGTGGCTAGCTAGACACGGACAAACATAACACACACAGAAACATAAGGCACACAAACTCACAATTACATCAATTCTAACACGAATGCCCCTGGAATGCACCCACCTAGCAGGCAGTGTGGCAACAATACTCATAACCCAGCAGTGATAAAATATTAGCCCATCAACAACCCGTTTTTGTAGACTTACATAAAAGCCAGAACCCCAGAAAGGATGATAAAAACTCATAACGCATAAATAAACCCGGACCGCCCATTTGTATAGCATTCCACTGATCAATGACCCATCATGAGCGTATGAACCTTAAGTTCCTTTCACAGCATTAAATAAAAATTTACAGAACTACATCACCTGATTTCAAACAGTTGTTATACAATTCTAAACGGTTACTTTACTTCAAAAATTCCGAAGGACTTAAAAATCAATATGTCCTTTCACAATCAGAAATTATTCACTCGAGGCTTTACAATTTCAGAAAAATTTAGACAATATATGTTTTACAAAAAAAAAATAATGAGTATATGTTTTATAGTTAAAGAAAATTAAACAGCAGATACTACAAGTGAAAGTTAATCAATATGTGTTTTGCCAGTTAAGAAAGACAATCAGTATAGCCCTTTTGTAAGGAGCAAAATCAACTAATATATGTCCAGAAGAAAAAACAAATTATTTTCTATTAACCCCGAATGGCTATATAAATATAATTAAAATGAAAAAATACAATAAGGTGGTTGTGTCCTAGCAGCTGTGGCAGCGCGCCAGCATGTGGTTGACAAAGTTTGACAGGCCTCCAACCTGCCTGAGGTTGCACCAACATGTGTCAGAGAAAAACTAAGTCCCCTTTTAAACCCCAGAAAACGGCCCAAAAACAACAAAGGAAAACTCCCAGCCCTTAAATGTTAAACCCATAGTGAAGTTAATATTTATTCATTCCTGTTCCAGCCGGAACAGAGCTACTAACCTGTTCTATAAATTTTGTAAAGAGTTAAATGATAATGAGATGCAAAGGGTAAAATGTCCAAGTGTAAAAAAAATCTGGCACGGTCCCCCAGTGCAGCACACAATTACAAGCAGTGCACTTAGTGTTATGTAAATCAGTTATAAAAAGTGTTCTTGAATTTAACTTATAATGTTCAGAGTTATGATCAGCTGCTCCCCTTTCTAGCAGACAGTCTGGACACGTGGTCACATGGCTTCAAAGATATTTAATGTAAAACAGGCGCACTGCTGGCCCGGCCCCAAAAAGGAAAATAAAAGTGTAAATATCACCTTAGTACTGCTGGCAAGTGCTACATCGAGAACGAGTCACCAGCTCCCTCTTCGGACATGATCTTGTTTAATGGTCCATGACTGATGCAGGTGTACGGCGATCAGCAAGGCCAAATCTCCGGCTTAATCAAGAACCCTGTTAATTCATATAAATTAGAGAAATGTTCACCAAAAATATACACCCGAGTTCAGGTAATTAACCTCAGAACGGGCCTCCAACTAACTCTCAATAAATGCACAAATTTCATAAATAAAGTTTTTGCAACCAGCTTAAAGGGTAGAAAATCAGCCATGGAATAAGTAAATTTGAATAATGAACAGACTTTATTAAATGTGGCGTAATATAAAAGTCATCAGTTCACTGGCTACATGCCTCGACAGAACTTTGCAGGTTAAACAGCCACGTGGTGAGCGATAATCATTATTTGACCAAAAATTCAACTGCAAGGCACTCACAGCATTAAGAATGTTTTAACATTAATAAAATTTCATCTAAGGAAGTTCACACAAAGAAACTCTCTACTGTACAGTTAATTAAATAGCTCCCCGACAGTCTACTGCATGAATGGACATAGTTGACTAACTGACTATGCACTAACATTTAGCCCTTAATTTTTTTAATGTAGTACACTTTTATCATGACAATGACAATTGCAATACCTCTCACACTATTCTAGTAATAATAAACGGAACATGAGCTATATACTGAACATTAAGTAATTTGCTGAACAATGAGTTTCTCTTAATATAAAACCTGTCGGGTCGCACACACATAATTACGTATTTTATACGGTTGCATACCTCTTGTTATTAATTATCCATTTAATATAAATTACTTATAAACCCATAAAATAATGCAATTCTTACCGGGAGTCGTTTACGCTTCAGCCAGCCATAAGATGTAGATAGAGAAAACTACGTCGTAATTGTTCGAAGAGAGAGAGACGACCGATGTATCTCGTAGCGGGGCGGTGAGTGGTCTGCTCTCACAGGCAGAGCAAGGCGACCCCACAGCACGAGTTGCGCGCGCAACCGTCCACTTACATCGCAGAACAAAGGTCGCTTCAGCACCCTCGCATTCGCGTTATTTGACAATTAAAACAAAACCTCTCTAAAACCTTCAATAGCCGGATTTACACCGGCACATCATTTCATTGTTTACCTCACCTCATTACATAAATCAGCCAAGTAATTATACCGTTAGCTCAAATAATTAAATGTTCATTCACTATTTATCTAACCACCATCATCAAAAATTAGTCTTATGTTGAACATACACAATTCGTTTTTATTTAAATTCATTATAATACTATCGCTAATATAATAACCATATAAATTAGTTTTTTCCATTATACCATAATAATAATTCCCAGGGTTATCCCCATTTATTATTTTATCACAAGCCATGTCTACATCCGTATTTTTGGTTAAGTCTCCATCAGTAGTTTCTGTCTCAGTTAAATAATTTATGCATTCCTTACTATATTCATCAGCTATTACTAGTACGCTGATTCTCACAACAGGTAAGTGTTTATTGTTATCAGCCTCAATATAATCATCTTTTGCTACTACACAAGGTAAATCTCTATTATTTATAATAATTCTCTCATTATTTAACTTCTCAGCTAACCCTATATAACCTCTAGTCAACTTAAATATCTCTATCACTCTATTTCTCTCGTTATTATCCTTTTCCCAACCCAATTTCACATTCTCACTCCACACAGAGGATAACACCACATTATTAGAACACCATCTGGCCTTACCAGATACACTAAAAACCAAGGTAACTTTTGAAGATCTTTTATCTTCTACAAACACTATTGAAGAACTCTCATCCTCCAAAAACACTAATGAAGTCTCTGCTTCACACTCTACATTACAGGAAAATTTGGCCCTCTGTTCACCCTCTACGTTTAATCTAATTTTATACTCCCTTTCTAACTCAATCACACTCACTAACGCTCCTCTACCCTCAACTAACTTTCTACTCTCATTATCACCACCAGTATTACTCAATATGTCACCATTATTTTTATTCAATTATATTTCATCAGTACTTATTTTAACACCACCACTTACCTTATAATTCATCACCTGGTTCTTGTTCGTTGTTATCTCGTCATACCATTTAATTAATTCGTCACATTTTACATTTATACTATTCTCAAATTTCACATTTTGTTCTTTATATTGTCTTACTTCCCCCTTTATTTCATCAAATTTAACATAATTTGTGTCGAAATGTTTATTTAATTCATCAAATTTAATTTCGGTGTCAAAACGACTATTTATGTCGCTACTTACTTCATTGAATTTAGTATCAAGTCTTTCATCGCTGTTGTCAAAACGATTATTTAATGCCTCAAATTTCTTATTTAATTCATTAAAATTGCTTTCACTTTTTGTTTTTTGTTCATCGAATTTACTACTCATCTTGTACATCATGTTACACAAATACCGAAACATCTCGTTATCAGATTCATTACTAATTTTGGTCGACACGGGAGTTGAATGAACTCTCACCTCGTCCATTACCGCTGACTCGGTCAGTGACTGACTTTCCGACTCATTCATAACAGTTACGTCAGCTGTATTTATTTTATTCTCTGTATTCTCCATTATGAAATTAATTATTTTTAAATTAAATGATTATATCAATTGCATATACAGTTATTAAAACTTGTCAATTTTGCTTTCATCACTTTCTAACTACAATCTAAAAACATTTCCAACAATGCCCTCGCTCCCAAATAACCCTTCTCTGCAACTTATATATTAGGTCTAATTTGTATGATTATAATAAATCACACAAATCGTCCCTGAATTCGGGTGCCACTGAGACAATTTAATTTATTTCAATTAATAAATCGAGTCCCTAATTCGGGAGCCACTGAGACTTTTGAATTTATTGCTCAAATAATAAATTTTATTATTTTATGAAACTTACTAAGTTATCAAAATTTACGTACCTTTGGGATAACCTCCAGAGTCGTATAGACGAAAACAGTTGCAGAGGGATTATGTGGGTTGAGTTGCGAAATGATAGTAACACAGTGTATGCTGACTAAAACAAGTTACTTTTTGTTTATTATGCAAAATGATTATTTTTCCTCACTTGGATGACAATCAAAATTCTTATTTTTTCTTGTAAATTAAGACATTCGTCTCAAACATAAAATTAACAAATGAACAATTCTTACTTAACTATAACAAAGTGATTTATATGCTTAATGAACCAGTACTTTTCCTTATTTCATTCACTCTCTCTCACTTTTATAATTCCATTTTTAACCCCGTTTATAGAGCTCTTTAAATCTTTATTCTGCAATATTAAATTATTTGTTTGAGATGCTTAAGATATTTAACTGATAGTTTGTTGTTGGTACTTAACCAAATCTGGAGAAGTTCCAGTCGATTTCACCACCACCACATGTTAATTACCATTTCCCCGATCACTTCACACATCGGTGTTTCATATGTTTATAAGTTTTTCGCTGTAGCTGCACACTCCGTATTATGTAGTTTACTACTATTTTAGATTACATTTTTGTAATAATTTGTCGGCTGACGTAACTCACTCGCTCGCACAGATTAATAGTGATTAGAACCGCGCGCTCATGAACTGCCCCACGCGGCCCTGCTGTCTACTTGGCTGGTTCAACAATGACTACTGACTACTGTGACCGCCTGATGAAAACTGGGTTGTGGCAATTACGTGTGTTTCTGTAATTCACAGAGAGTTGCCAGCGGTTACATAATACGTCTAGCCAGGCTGTCTAGACATAAACACAGACGAGTGTTTAGTAATAACATTGTACGAATGGCTGTGGCTGGTTAAAACGAGGTTCCACAAAGGTGCACACTGACTGCTTTCAGAATTATTTGCAATTATTAAAATTTATTCCCGTCCCTGATCTGTCCCGTTACAACGCGTATACAAAATTAGGAAGATTTCCTTACTATGGGAATGTAGGAATATTAATTTTTACGTAAAACTTCCATGAGATGGTTCTGGACTAACAACACTAATGTTGGTTAGAAGAAAAAGGACTGATATTTACCAAAGCCGAAGGCACAGTAGGCCAGCGAAGTACTACAGAACGGAGTTGCCAACGTTACACATCATTAAGCAAGTGTACTTTATTACTCATGCAGGTTACTACTGTGAGCTTGGAGGGAGCGTCCACACCTGTAAGCTACGTGACTTAACTAACGCACTGTAAACAAAGGTGTGGTACACAAATGAAACATTTACAGCACAAAACTATGTGTAGCATGTTATTTCCGTTTTTATTCCCTCATTAATATGTTAAGTAGGGCGACCAAATTATTTGAGACAAAATCCAAAACGTTTAAAAGAATGAATTATTTTACAAATAAAAGTTTGAAATA
The DNA here is from genome assembly GCA_034769895.1 of Magicicada septendecula. NCBI lineage: Eukaryota > Metazoa > Arthropoda > Insecta > Hemiptera > Cicadidae > Magicicada > Magicicada septendecula. Next base: position 393,110,860 of record CM068367.1, read on the forward strand.
TTATATTATATTCATTTTTTATTAGAACTTTTGCTATTAATATGATGATGAGATGAAAACACTTGAAAATGAGAAAAATATTTAAACACGCCTGAAATTACTTTATAAAAAGTGAAAAATGTTTCCTGTTATGTGTAATTACAATTAATAGTTCAGTCTTTTTAATAAATACTTGTTTGCTGTTGAATTTTGTGATTTTGTTAATTTTGTAGTAAACAACAACTAGGTCATAAACATAAGTTCTATTTTTTTATTTAGACCTTAACAATATTATACTAAAATTGAAGGTAAAGTTACAGACGGATATTAATTTTGTAACTATCTCAACTTTTGACCAACTTACCAAACGCTTACTTACCCCACATTCTGATGAACTTACCTTAAGTTCAACACAGAAGATCCCAAATTACACAAAGGTCGCCACAATGTTATCAGGTTATACATCGAAACCTTAACATTCCTCTCCTTATATATTTTAGTTGATTTTAATTTTACTCCACTTACTTCAGAAGCTTTCACAGGCTAGTTTAGGCGAGATTTTGACGCAGAAAACAGGTTAGGTTTCAGCGCAATAACTACACTGAACACATGGTTATGGTTATACAGAAATTTGAATTTATCTTTATTTAGCAATTCTTAAGTTACTAACCATATTCATTTTTTCGTTAACAAATAACTCAATATTGAGCACTCATAATAATTATTTAAACAATACTAGAAATGATTAATTATACTTTAGCAAACCAGTACTTCGCATCCACTCTCTCTCTCTCTCACTCTCTTAAACCCCCCCCCTAAATTTGAGATCTCATTACTATTTCTGAATGGTATATTTTAAGAAAAGACAAATGGTTATTAAATGTTGGCCAGTCGATCTAGTTTTACGAGTACTTAGCTGCTGATAATATTCCAGTTGTTATGCCATAATTCGCAGTTCACTTTTTTATTAAACACTCCACCAAACGATTTAAAACTGTTATGTATTGTTCACTATTAACTTTTTCCCATAATTAAAGAATTTTACTTGTAGTAATATATTTATACAACCAACATTGTTAGGCCTACCCTTAATTTGTAGCATAGGCCTCCCGTCACTATTACGATGCGACTGTACGGTATCAAATTGTTCTGTCGACTGCGCCGAATTGGGCTTGCAAGTTGTATACTATGCCAGCCTGCTACGCATCGGTCATGGTCCCAGCGTGACGTCAGACTAATTATGAAAATTCCTTGCCTTATATGGTTAGGTCTATTCATCTTGGGACGGCAATGCATAAGTCATACACGCTTAGTCACACCAACCAGATTTCTAAATACGTATTTCACCAATGGTTACATAGATTGGGAAATATTGAATAATATTAAAAAATGGTTCTGTCCTTTTTGTCCCATTATAATACCCCCCCCCCCAAATGAGAGGTTTTATGTACAAAAATAAAAACTCTCATTGACTAAGCCTAAGAGGATCAGCTCGGATATGGTGCCAAGACCCCCCTTACTTCCTTATCAAAATCATGGGTTACTCACCCCCCTAATCCAGTGGCTGTGGCTCCACCTGTATGACTTTACTGGACTCCCTTCTTCAGGATCCCAACACCATAAAGCCAGACGGGCACTAGACGACCCTGTCCTGACGCGCGGGCCAGCACAGGTCCGCCACCACAGTACCACCCAGATTCTGTAACAATCAATAAAAACATCAATAAATGGTCTTTCATCATTCCATATCCTTAACCGATTTGGGTTCCTCTTAGCCGTACTGGTTTGCCTTTATCAAAGTACTGGTTTTCTTTTTACTTCCATATTCCTTAAGAAATGGAAGTATGGTGATGGCAAAAAAAATTGTGTTCGAGATTATTGCAGATTCTGATTGTACTACACTCAAAACATGAAAAAAAGTCGTTTTCCGAAAAGTGTTTGTGTGTGTGTCTGTCTGTAGATTTTTTTCTATGGCAAACGATAACAGCCGCAAATTCAAACAGAATCAAATAATTTTTGCATACAGTCCTGATTTGTAGAGTACTCACGACCTATTGTTTTTGGTGAAGATCGGTTCAGGGAAAGGGGTAGTTTACCTGCAACGGTTTTTTTTATCAAAGGAAATTTTTTTTTTGGCAAACGATAGCCGCAAATTCAAACAGAATCAAATAATGTTTTGCATACAGCCCTGAATTGTAGAGTTCTCAAGACCTATTGTTTTTGGTGAAGATCGGTTAAGGGAAAGGGGTAGTTTACCAGCAACGTTTTATGTTTTAACAAGGGTATTTTCTATGGCAAACGATAACAGCCGCAAATTCAAACAGAATCAAATAATTTTTTCCATACAGCCCTGATTTGTAGAGTACTCAAGACCTATTGTTTTCGGTGAAGATCGGTTAAGGGGAAGGGGTAGTTTACCAGCAACGTTTTTTTAACAAGCGTATTTTATATGGCAAACGATAACAGCCGCAAATTCAAACAGAATCAAATAATTTTTTGCAAACAGCCCTGATTTGTAGAGTACTCAAGACCTATTGTTTTTGGTGAAGCTCGGTTAAGGGGAAGGGGTAGTTTACCAGCAACGTTTTTTTATCAAGGGTATTTTCTATGGCAAACGATAACAGCCGCAAATTCAAACAGAATCAAATAATTTATTGCATACATCCATGAATTGTAGAGATCTCAAGGACTTTCGATTTTGGTGAAGATCGGTTAAGGTGAAGGGGTAGTTTACCAGCAACCTTTTACGTTTTAACAACAGTAAAGTACTTGAAAATTCATTTAAACTTTTTCAAACAATGGTAATTGTTAAAAATAAAATAATTTTGTTGCCAGGCAATAAAATTATAATTTTTTCATTTTAATGTAAATTATGTATGATTAATATTGTAACGATACAATTAAGCCAAATCTCGTACCAGTTTTTTCATTCTTGATATAAAATTACTTCATATGAAATAAAATGTGTAAAAAATGATTAAAATGTAAATACTTTGACAAGACGTACAACGATATTACCCAACCCAAGTGATTGAGCCGAAAACACAAACATAAAGAAGGGAACCACGTAACATACTTATTAAAATGTAAATATTTTGACATGATTGAGCCAAAAACCCAAACATAAAGAAGGGAACCACGTAACATACTTATGATAGACAAAACAATGATGGACACAGAACTAAAGAAGAACCAGAAGAAGAGGAGAACCGAACCAGATTGAAGAAGAAGAAGAGGAAGAATGAAGAGAAGACAGATAAAACCCAAGGGGAAACTAACACACATATATAAAAGGGAAAGATTGTATGTTTGGAGATAGAATACGGTCAATAAACCTTGAATAATTATGTATTAATGAAACCAATGTTATTATTAGCATTAATTTAACATATGTAACCATTTTTAAGACAATACAATTGTAAAGCAATGTAGTATAGGAAAAGTACACTAACCCTGTCAGAAAGGTTAGATTCGACCAAAACACAACTAGCCTAATATTGTTAATAGTAAATAATACTAAAACAAAATAGTGAGAAATGGTAGGAGAAAGTATAGGGATTACCCATTAAATAACACTAATTACAAAACACTGAACCAAAGTGAAGTGCTTTAGTGAAGTGTAAATGCCCTAAAAAATAGTGAAAGTGGATGTGAAACATTCAAAATAGAATGCTAAGTAAATAGACACTCTGTAAAACATTGATAAACCACCAATGATTGGAGTGAGACTATAATTAGTTATATACCTAGAAGTAATTAGAAATAGTAATCCAAATTAATATTAAGGAAGCTTGTAATAATATTCAGGGAGAAAGCCCAGTACAATAACTTGTGTTAACATGACATGATAGGATAGAAGTAAAGTTTGTTATTAAAGATTAAAATTATAAAGAATACAACACCCCATGTTGAAAGGGGAATTAACCTTCATAATATTAGAGAAAGTAACAATGTTTATCACCCTAGTTTATAAGACAAGAAAGAAATCAATGTTAGTACTAAGAATAATTTATGACTTGTAAAGAATAGTTGATTCAATGTTAAAGAAGGAATATGACTGAAAGGGGACTTACAGTCCATAAACCTAACTATTATATTTTAAATGAAGAGTAATGAAAATGTATGTTGAATAGTAATTAAAACACAAACAAATAAGTGAAGCCCATCAGGCTGAATTCAGAATGTAATTTAAAAAAGGAAATACACTAAAAAACAATAATGGCTGTTTGTGACTATGAAAACAGTTAACTGCCAAAGACATTCAAATGCAAACTGTATCAATTTCACAAAAAATCTTACTAATCTAAGAACAGTGAATGGACAGTAATTATATATCAGTTATTTCAACACAGAAATATTATTGTGATAATTTAATTCAAGAAAGATATGTTATTTATTAAATGTCAAATAATTAGACTATAGTTAATGTGTAACAGAATATGATCTTATGAGGTATCATTGTAAACTTTGAAAGGAAAGAAAAATAATAGTGATGTCATTTATTATCCCAAAGGAATGATAAGGGAATAAAATCATTAGGAAAATACTTAATAAATTTGAATAAAAATTCAAATATTTCTAACAATGTATGTAAGGAGTAATTAATCAAGCATTGAATTATTGGTTACTATGACAACGAGACGTTTGAGGGCTTATTTTTCCGTTAAATTAGAGAGACGCTGAAGAAACGAAGCGTGGGTAAGCCACACGAAAAATTGGACAAACTAAAATTTTAATTTAAACAGTTATAAAAAGTCGAATCAGTGAACCAAGATAACCCAATATGAAGAGACGTCGATCTATACAGAATTAATGATGTCCAGGAACGAAATTAAATAAACTAATTAAAGAAAAAACCCAGACCAGTTTGAAGAAGATGTTGGAAGCCTTCAACCAGCCCGAATTCGAAAAATATATGCCTATCCTGATGACGACACAGACAACGTGAGATGAACTGATAAGTACCGAATAATTTCTTACTCCCAAAACCCCAAATTACTTAAATTATTTTCAAATGGTAAAATTTCTCACTATTTAAAAAGTAGTATTTTCTTTCAAAGGTAAAGGCATAATTTACTTACATTAAAAAACATTTTATATTAAACTATAGAGATAACCTTATTTGTGAACATAACTACTGTAACAGAAATACGACACTACTGAACGAATTGTACAAACACATTATAAATCCTAAGTACGTATAAGGTATCGTAGTGTACTTTTTTTGCATGTAATCAACGTTTATGTCTATTTTCATGATCCAAAGAACCCCAGATTTTAAAACTGGTAATATTTTGTATGTAACTTAATGCCGTGTCGGCAACGATAAGGTTTTGAAATCCATTTTGCCAACCTTGAGATATTTGTGTTTCAAGCTCTAAGCCGGAGCATAATATTATAAATCTGTTTATGATTCATTGTCATATTTATTGATAATTAAATGTGTATTAAAAAACGCAGTACAGAACATTACTATCTTGTTATTTCATAGGAATTTTGTAGAATATATGTGTGTTAGCAAAGTTTTAAGTTATAGCCAACTAGCGCTCACCACGAGCGGCCGAGTCGACAACCTGTGTAGCAGCGGGAACAATTCAACGTCACAGCTGTCTAGCTAATATCACGTATTACCTTATAAAATTAAATGTTTTAATTGTTTTAACAAAAACAATTTGGCGCCACCCGGGAATCGTAATCCCTGTGAATTAACAGGTAGGTTGTACTGGTGACATTGACAACGCTACGGACTCCAGTAGTGACGTCGATTTATGTAACAACCAGTGTGAGGCAAACACACTACATTCACACTAATACACAAAATAAACAAGTGTGATACATATTAACAGGTACGACCTCGTTAACTCGTTACATGTTGACGAACCCAACGAGGGGCTTTTAAGAAAGTACACACACCCTTAATTGACTCGTTACATATTGACGAACCCAACGAGGGGCTATAAGAAGAAAGGAAGTACACACACTCTTAATTAACTCGTTACATATTGGCGACCAGCAATGTGTGGCTAGGAAGACTAACTAGCGGTGATCATGAATAGACACGGTATGGTTACGAGGCGCAAAGGGAAGGAAACATCAAACCATGAAGGAAACCCAGAAGAAATGGAGGAAGTCGAGGAAGTAGAAATGGAGGAAACGACTGGAGAATTGTCAGAAGAGAACCCTCAGGAGGACCAAGTGGAAAATCCAAATCCACCTGAACCTGAACCTGAACCTGAACCGGAAATAGAAGCAGAAGTCATGGCAAATAACCAACCAATCAAACCAACAGAAGAAACGAATTTAGATAGCATGATGAAATTCATGATGGAACAATTCGGACAAATGAATAAGGATAGAAGACAAGACAAGGAAGAACTGAACAAAAAAATTGGAATTATTACAACAAGGAATGAATAAAAAACTGGACCAAAACAGTGAAGTATTGAAGAAGCAAATGGAAGTGATACAGGGAAGTCAGGAGGCATTGGAAAAGAAGAGCGAAGAGCTGAAGAAACAGATCAAGAAGGATCTGGAGATAGTAAACAAAAAGATGGAAACTAATCATGATGTTCTCCAACGGAAAATCGAAGAAAAAAGTGAGAAGAACAGAGAAGAATTGAGATTCATGTTTGCAGAGTTTCGTGAAGAAGACAAACGGACAAAAACAGGGATGAATAAGAGATGGGAAGAAACAAGTTACCCAGTAAATCAACTTCAAGAAACTTTAGTTAGTGATTTCAAACCAAGGAATGAAACACTAGACAGCACTCCTGAAAGTATCAAAGAAACGTTAAATGAGAACATGGAACCGGGGAATCAGAAAATAACACAGAAGGAGATGGTCAAGGAACTAGAGGAGAGGCACCAAGAACTACAAATAGGTGTAAACAGTCGTATGAAGAAGAATCGAATCATTAAGAAGATTAAGAAAACAGAGGAACTGAGAAAGGTATATGAAAGGAAACTCATCAAAACACGAGAAGAAGTGGAGATGATGAAGAACGGACTGATCGATGTGTTTAATTTGCCCCTTACCTACCAAAGCAAATTAATAAAGTACAAAGATTGTAGGAGGACTCTGAGAGAAATTACAAAAGGAATTCACCACCAACCAGTGTATGAAGAATTCAGCAGATCTATGCTTAGATGGAAGATGCCAGAAATAGAAATGACTAACAACAAAACGGAGTATAACAAATCAAGAAGGTCAATAAAATACTGGAGCACACCAGAAATGGAAATACCAAATAAAAAAGCAAAAATAATATTAATGAGAGAGGCACAAATAACTTCTCTGATTAATCGACAAACTAATCAAATGATGGAGGTAGAAATAAATACCACGAACATATGGTATTAAAGGAATTATGGTACAAGATGGAGGAGACCTATTTCACCAGTAAGAAAACAGTTCTACACGCCAGAGTTATCCGAACCATAAGGGCAGAGGAACTGATTGACCATGGGTAAACTAAGTGAAGATACCACAAACCAAGAAAAGGGACTGATCTTCAAGTTACTGACCCAGCAACCCAATGGAACAGAAGGAAGGTTAAATTAGACCAATGACAATCACCAAGACGAATTAAATGAAAAAAAAAAACCATAATTAATAAATAAATTTAATAATATCATCCAGAATAAGTGTGTCTATCAAGCACTTGAAGGAGTAGAGGTGCCTAATAACAAAGGGTCGAACAAGAGAAGGAAATAATAAAGGAAAGAAAAGGAGAAGTCAACTTACCAAGAATATAAATAACGGACCAGTATATAGCAATATGAATAAACAATTATGTATATCATAATAATCCGTATATCATCACAAGAGACAATGGTAATAATACTTACCAGATCAGTAATATCAATACAAGGAAAATCAAGGGAGTTTACAACCAAACTTCAATAAAAAAGTTTTACGAAGAAGAATAAAACCATTGTGAAATGAAACCGACTTCAAAATTCCAAAAGAGATTGTAAGAGCAGCTTACTCAAATATTTAGATGATATATGCGGAACAATAAAAAAGTTTTATAATAATGAAAAAAAAAAATTTGAAATATGAAGTATGAAGTAAAAAGTGAGATAATCAGGAATAAGTTACACACATTCCTATGTAATAAAAATGTAAGAAGCACAAACTTACAATTATAATTAAAACAAAAAATAGCTAAAAAGGAATACGCTACAAACATTCCTTTAAGGTAAGGTAATTAACTTACCAAAGAATTATCAAAAATGATGTTGAATACAGAATAAAATAAACAAAAATAAAATCAAGTTCAAATTACTGAGATAAATACTTGAAATTATACTGAATCAAAAGTATTATAAAAAAAAAAAAAAAAAATAAAATAAATAAAACTATACCTGGTACAAGGAGAGAGAGAGAAATTGTATATAAAACAAATATACAAATATGGCTAAAGCAGAATCCTGCTAAATGACTAAGAAAAGAAAAAAAATGTCTAAAACAATTAAAATGATCACAACGAGCATTGAAAACAAAATAATGAAAAGTGAGATATGATGAAATTAACATATGAATAAAGATAAAATTTCTCAATATAGTATATGAGTAGATGTTAGTGTATAGTTAAGGTATAGCGGAAGGAAGAATGAGTAGTAATGATAAAGTGATCTAAAAACAAACCACAAGGTGGACAATCCCAATTATATTATTATTATTATTAAGTCACAAGTTGACAAAGATTTAAGATTGACTGTTGAAAAGTCCAGCAATCTATATGAACTGAGTAGAGAAGATGTGCCTCTAGTCTCAGAAAAATGAGTAGTAATGGAAGAAACCAGCTACTATATAAAGTTAGGGAAAAAAAAATTTGTGTATGAGGGAATATGCACCAATGGAAATAAATAAAAACAGATCCAAATAAAATGGAGTGAATTAAGTAAGAAGAGAAATGGAGAATGGAGAAACAAACAAGGAAGAGAAGGAAAAAAGTTATCTATAACTGATAATTTCATAAAAAACTATGCTAGTGTTTTATTAAAATGATCAATTTTAGAGGGAGGCATTATGTAACGATACAATTAAGCCAAATCTCGTACCAGTGAAAAAAAGATAATTCTTGATATAAAATTACTTCATATGAAATAAAATGTGTAAAAAATGATTAAAATGTAAATACTTTGACAAGACGTACAACGATATTACCCAACCCAAGTGATTGAGCCGAAAACACAAACATAAAGAAGGGAACCACGTAACATACTTATTAAAATGTAAATATTTTGACATGATTGAGCCAAAAAACCCAAACATAAAGAAGGGAACCACGTAACATACTTATTAAAATGTAAATATTTTGACATGATTGAGCCAAAAACCCAAACATAAAGAAGGGAACCACGTAACATACTTATGATAGACAAAACAATGATGGACACAGAACTAAAGAAGAACCAGAAGAAGAGGAGAACCGAACCGGATTGAAGAAGAAGAAGAGGAAGAATGAAGAGAAGACAGATAAAACCCAAGGGGAAACTAACACACATATATAAAAGGGAAAGATTGTATGTTTAGAGATAGAATACGGTCAATAAACCTTGAATAATTATGTATTAATGAAACCAATGTTATTATTAGCATTAATTTAACATATGTAACCATTTTTAAGACAATACAATTGTAAAGCAATGTAGTATAGGAAAAGTACACTAACCCTGTCAGAAAGGTTAGATTCGACCAAAACACAACTAGCCTAATATTGTTAATAGTAAATAATACTAAAACAAAATAGTGAGAAATGGTAGGAGAAAGTATAGGGATTACCCATTAAATAACACTAATTACAAAACAGTGAACCAAAGTGAAGTGCTTTAGTGAAGTGTAAATGCCCTAAAAAATAGTGAAAGTGGATGTGAAAATAGAATGCTAAGTAAATAGACACTCTGTAAAACATTGATAAACCACCAATGATTGGAGTAAGACTATAATTAGTTATATACCTAGAAGTAATTAGAAATAGTATTCCAAATTAATATTAAGGAAGCTTGTAATAATATTCAGGGAGAAAGCCCAGTACAATAACTTGTGTTAACATGGCATGATAGGATAGAAGTAAAGTTTGTTATTAAAGATTAAAATTATAAAGAATACAACACCCCATGTTGAAAGGGGAATTAACCTTCATAATATTAGAGAAAGTAACAATGTTTATCACCCTAGTTTATAAGACAAGAAAGAAATCAATGTTAGTACTAAGAATAATTTATGACTTGTAAAGAATAGTTGATTCAATGTTAAAGAAGGAATATGACTGAAAGGGGACTTACAGTCCATAAACCTAACTATTATATTTTAAATGAAGAGTAATGAAAATGTATGTTGAATAGTAATTAAAACACAAACAAATAAGTGAAGCCCATCAGGCTGAATTCAGAATGTAATTTAAAAAAGGAAATACACTAAAAAACAATAATGGCTGTTTGTGACTATGAAAACAGTTAACTGCCAAAGACATTCAAATGCAAACTGTATCAATTTCACAAAAAATCTTACTAATCTAAGAACAGTGAATGGACAGTAATTATATATCAGTTATTTCAACACAGAAATATTATTGTGATAATTTAATTCAAGAAAGATATGTTATTTATTAAATGTCAAATAATTAGACTATAGTTAATGTGTAACAGAATATGACCTTATGAGGTATCATTGTAAACTTTGAAAGGAAAGAAAAATAATGGTGATGTCATTTATTATCCCAAAGGAATGATAAGGCAATAAAATCATTAGGAAAATACTTAATAAATTTGAATAAAAATTCAAATATTTCTAACAATGTATGTAAGGAGTAATTAACCAAGCATTGAATTATTGGTTACTATGACAACGAGACGTTTGAGGGCTTATTTTTCCGTTAAATTAGAGAGACGCTGAAGAAACGAAGCATGGGTAAGCCACACGAAAAATTGGACAAACTAAAATTTTAATTTAAACAGTTATAAAAAGTCGAATCAGTGAACCAAGATAACCCAATATGAAGAGACGTCGATCTATACAGAATTAATGATGTCCAGGAACGAAATTAAATAAACTAATTAAAGAAAAAACCCAGACCAGTTTGAAGAAGATGTTGGAAGCCTTCAACCAGCCCGAATTCGAAAAATATACGCCTATCCTGATGACGACACAGACAACGTGAGATGAACTGATAAGTACCGAATAATTTCTTACTCCCAAAACCCCAAATTACTTAAATTATTTTCAAATGGTAAAATTTCTTACTATTTAAAAAGTAGTATTTTCTTTCAAAGGTAAAGGCATAATTTACTTACATTAAAAAACATTTTATATTAAACTATAGAGATAACCTTATTTGTGAACATAACTACTGTAACAGAAATACGACACTACTGAACGAATTGTACAAACACATTATAAATTCTAAGTACGTATAAGGTATCGTAGTGTACTTTTTTGCATGTAATCAACGTTTATGTCTATTTTCATGATCCAAAGAACCCCAGATTTTAAAACTGGTAATATTTTGTATGTAACTTAATGCCGTGTCGGCAACGATAAGGTTTTGAAATCCATTTTGCCAACCTTGAGATATTTGTGTTTCAAGCTCTAAGCCGGAGCATAATATTATAAATTTGTTTATGATTCATTGTCATATTTATTGATAATTAAATGTGTATTAAAAAACGCAGTACAGAACATTACTATCTTGTTATTTCATAGGAATTTTGTAGAATATATGTGTGTTAGCGAAGTTTTAAGTTATAGCCAACTAGCGCTCACCACGAGCGGCCGAGTCGACAACCTGTGTAGCAGCGGGAACAATTCAACGTCACAGCTGTCTAGCTAATATCACGTATTACCTTATAAAATTAAATGTTTTAATTGTTTTAACAAAAACAATTTGGCGCCACCCGGGAATCGTAATCCCTATGAATTAACAGGTAGGTTGTACTGGTGACATTGACAACGCTACGGACTCCAGTAGTGACGTCGATTTATGTAACAACCAGTGTGAGGCAAACACACTACATTCACACTAATACACAAAATAAACAAGTGTGTTACATATTAACAGGTACGACCTCGTTAACTAGTTACATATTGACGAACCCAACGAGGGGCTTTTAAGAAAGTACACACACCCTTAATTGACTCGTTACATATTGACGAACCCAACGAGGGGCTTTAAGAAGAAAGGAAGTACACACACCCTTAATTAACTCGTTACATATTGGCGACCAGCAACGTGTGGCTAGGAAGACTAACTAGCGGCGATCATGAATAGACACGGTATGGTTACGAGGCGCAAAGGGAAGGAAACATCAAACCAAGAAGGAAACCCAGAAGAAATGGAGGAAGTCGAGGAAGTAGAAATGGAGGAAACGACTGGAGAATTGTCAGAAGAGAACCCTCAGGAGGACCAAGTGGAAAATCCAAATCCACCTGAACCTGAACCTGAACCTGAACCGGAAATAGAAGCAGAAGTCATGGCAAATAACCAACCAATCAAACCAACAGAAGAAACGAATTTAGATAGCATGATGAAATTCATGATGGAACAATTCGGACAAATGAATAAGGATAGAAGACAAGACAAGGAAGAACTGAACAAAAAAATTGGAATTATTACAACAAGGAATGAATAAAAAACTGGACCAAAACAGTGAAGTATTGAAGAAGCAAATGGAAGTGATACAGGGAAGTCAGGAGGCATTGGAAAAGAAGAGCGAAGAGCTGAAGAAACAGATCAAGAAGGATCTGGAGATAGTAAACAAAAAGATGGAAACTAATCATGATGTTCTCCAACGGAAAATCGAAGAAAAAAGTGAGAAGAACAGAGAAGAATTGAGATTCATGTTTGCAGAGTTTCATGAAGAAGACAAACGGACAAAAACAGGGATGAATAAGAGATGGGAAGTAACAAGTTACCCAGTAAATCAACTTCAAGAAACTTTAGTTAGTGATTTCAAACCAAGGAATGAAACACTAGACAGCACTCCTGAAAGTATCATAGAAACGTTAAATGAGAACATGGAACCGGGGAATCAGAAAATAACACAGAAGGAGATGGTCAAGGAACTAGAGGAGAGGCACCAAGAACTACAAATAGGTGTAAACAGTCGTATGAAGAAGAATCGAATCATTAAGAAGATTAAGAAAACAGAGGAACTGAGAAAGGTATATAAAAGGAAACTCACCAAAACACGAGAAGAAGTGGAGATGATGAAGAACGGACTGATCGATGTGTTTAATTTGCCCCTTACCTACCAAAGCAAATTAATAAAGTACAAAGATTGTAGGAGGACTCTGAGAGAAATTACAAAAGGAATTCACCACCAACCAGTGTATGAAGAATTCAGCAGATCTATGCTTAGATGGAAGATGCCAGAAATAGAAATGACTAACAACAAAACGGAGTATAACAAATCAAGAAGGTCAATAAAATACTGGAGCACACCAGAAATGGAAATACCAAATAAAAAAGCAAAAATAATATTAATGAGAGAGGCACAAATAACTTCTCTGATTAATCGACAAACTAATCAAATGATGGAGGTAGAAATAAATACCACGGAACATATGGTATTAAAGGAATTATGGTACAAGACGGAGGAGACCTATTTCACCAGTAAGAAAACAGTTCTACACGCCAGAGTTATCCGAACCATAAGGGCAGAGGAACTGATGGACCATGGGTAAACTAAGTGAAGATACCACAAACCAAGAAAAGGGACTGATCTTCAAGTTACTGACCCAGCAACCCAATGGAACAGAAGGAAGGTTAAATTAGACCAATGACAATCACCAAGACGAATTAAATGAAAAAAAAACCATAATTAATAAATAAATTTAATAATATCATCCAGAATAAGTGTGTCTATCAAGCACTTGAAGGAGTAGAGGTGCCTAATAACAAAGGGTCGAACAAGAGAAGGAAATAATAAAGGAAAGAAAAGGAGAAGTCAACTTACCAAGAATATAAATAACGGAGCAGTATATAGCAATATGAATAAACAATTATGTATATCATAATAATCCGTATATCATCACAAGAGACAATGGTAATAATACTTACCAGATCAGTAATATCAATACAAGGAAAATCAAGGGAGTTTACAACCAAACTTCAATAAAAAAGTTTTACGAAGAAGAATAAAACCATTGTGAAATGAAACCGACTTCAAAATTCCAAAAGAGATTGTAAGAGCAGCTTACTCAAATATTTAGATGATATATGCGGAACAATAAAAAAGTTTTATAATAATGAAAAAAAAAAAATTTGAAATATGAAGTATGAAGTAAAAAGTGAGATAATCAGGAATAAGTTACACACATTCCTATGTAATAAAAATGTAAGAAGCACAAACTTACAATTATAATTAAAACAAAAAATAGCTAAAAAGGAATACGCTACAAACATTCCTTTAAGGTAAGGTAATTAACTTACCAAAGAATTATCAAAAATGATGTTGAATACAGAATAAAATAAACAAAAATAAAATCAAGTTCAAATTACTGAGATAAATACTTGAAATTATACTGAATCAAAAGTATTATAAAAAAAAAAAAAAAATAAAATAAATAAAACTATACCTGGTACAAGGAGAGAGAGAGAAATTGTATATAAAACAAATATACAAATATGGCTAAAGCAGAATCCTGCTAAATGACTAAGAAAAGAAAAAAAATGTTTAAAACAATTAAAATGATCACAACGAGCATTGAAAACAAAATAATGAAAAGTGAGATATGATGAAATTAACATATGAATAAAGATAAAATTTCTCAATATAGTATATGAGTAGATGTTAGTGTATAGTTAAGGTATAGCGGAAGGAAGAATGAGTAGTAATGATAAAGTGATCTAAAAACAAACCACAAGGTGGACAATCCCAATTATATTATTATTATTATTAAGTCACAAGTTGACAAAGATTTAAGATTGACTGTTGAAAAGTCCAGCAATCTATATGAACTGAGTAGAGAAGATGTGCCTCTAGTCTCAGAAAAATGAGTAGTAATGGAAGAAACCAGCTACTATATAAAGTTAGGGAAAAAAAAATTTGTGTATGAGGGAATATGCACCAATGGAAATAAATAAAAACAGATCCAAATAAAATGGAGTGAATTAAGTAAGAAGAGAAATGGAGAATGGAGAAACAAACAAGGAAGAGAAGGAAAAAAGTTATCTATAACTGATAATTTCATAAAAAACTATGCTAGTGTTTTATTAAAATGATCAATTTTAGAGGGAGGCATTATGTAACGATACAATTAAGCCAAATCTCGTACCAGTGATAAAAAAGATAATTCTTGATATAAAATTACTTCATATGAAATAAAATGTGTAAAAAATGATTAAAATGTAAATACTTTGACAAGACGTACAACGATATTACCCAACCCAAGTGATTGAGCCGAAAACACAAACATAAAGAAGGGAACCACGTAACATACTTATTAAAATGTAAATATTTTGACATGATTGAGCCAAAAAACCCAAACATAAAGAAGGGAACCACGTAACATACTTATTAAAATGTAAATATTTTGACATGATTGAGCCAAAAACCCAAACATAAAGAAGGGAACCACGTAACATACTTATGATAGACAAAACAATGATGGACACAGAACTAAAGAAGAACCAGAAGAAGAGGAGAACCGAACCGGATTGAAGAAGAAGAAGAGGAAGAATGAAGAGAAGACAGATAAAACCCAAGGGGAAACTAACACACATATATAAAAGGGAAAGATTGTATGTTTAGAGATAGAATACGGTCAATAAACCTTGAATAATTATGTATTAATGAAACCAATGTTATTATTAGCATTAATTTAACATATGTAACCATTTTTAAAACAATACAATTGTAAAGCAATGTAGTATAGGAAAAGTACACTAACCCTGTCAGAAAGGTTAGATTCGACCAAAACACAACTAGCCTAATATTGTTAATAGTAAATAATACTAAAACAAAATAGTGAGAAATGGTAGGAGAAAGTATAGGGATTACCCATTAAATAACACTAATTACAAAACAGTGAACCAAAGTGAAGTGCTTTAGTGAAGTGTAAATGCCCTAAAAAATAGTGAAAGTGGATGTGAAAATAGAATGCTAAGTAAATAGACACTCTGTAAAACATTGATAAACCACCAATGATTGGAGTAAGACTATAATTAGTTATATACCTAGAAGTAATTAGAAATAGTAATCCAAATTAATATTAAGGAAGCTTGTAATAATATTCAGGGAGAAAGCCCAGTACAATAACTTGTGTTAACATGGCATGATAGGATAGAAGTAAAGTTTGTTATTAAAGATTAAAATTATAAAGAATACAACACCCCATGTTGAAAGGGGAATTAACCTTCATAATATTAGAGAAAGTAACAATGTTTATCACCCTAGTTTATAAGACAAGAAAGAAATCAATGTTAGTACTAAGAATAATTTATGACTTGCAAAGAATAGTTGATTCAATGTTAAAGAAGGAATATGACTGAAAGGGGACTTACAGTCCATAAACCTAACTATTATATTTTAAATGAAGAGTAATGAAAATGTATGTTGAATAGTAATTAAAACACAAACAAATAAGTGAAGCCCATCAGGCTGAATTCAGAATGTAATTTAAAAAAGGAAATACACTAAAAAACAATAATGGCTGTTTGTGACTATGAAAACAGTTAACTGCCAAAGACATTCAAATGCAAACTGTATCAATTTCACAAAAAATCTTACTAATCTAAGAACAGTGAATGGACAGTAATTATATATCAGTTATTTCAACACAGAAATATTATTGTGATAATTTAATTCAAGAAAGATATGTTATTTATTAAATGTCAAATAATTAGACTATAGTTAATGTGTAACAGAATATGACCTTATGAGGTATCATTGTAAACTTTGAAAGGAAAGAAAAATAATAGTGATGTCATTTATTATCCCAAAGGAATGATAAGGGAATAAAATCATTAGGAAAATACTTAATAAATTTGAATAAAAATTCAAATATTTCTAACAATGTATGTAAGGAGTAATTAACCAAGCATTGAATTATTGGTTACTATGACAACGAGACGTTTGAGGGCTTATTTTTCCGTTAAATTAGAGAGACGCTGAAGAAACGAAGCATGGGTAAGCCACACGAAAAATTGGACAAACTAAAATTTTAATTTAAACAGTTATAAAAAGTCGAATCAGTGAACCAAGATAACCCAATATGAAGAGACGTCGATCTATACAGAATTAATGATGTCCAGGAACGAAATTAAATAAACTAATTAAAGAAAAAACCCAGACCAGTTTGAAGAAGATGTTGGAAGCCTTCAACCAGCCCGAATTCGAAAAATATACGCCTATCCTGATGACGACACAGACAACGTGAGATGAACTGATAAGTACCGAATAATTTCTTACTCCCAAAACCCCAAATTACTTAAATTATTTTCAAATGGTAAAATTTCTTACTATTTAAAAAGTAGTATTTTCTTTCAAAGGTAAAGGCATAATTTACTTACATTAAAAAACATTTTATATTAAACTATAGAGATAACCTTATTTGTGAACATAACTACTGTAACAGAAATACGACACTACTGAACGAATTGTACAAACTCATTATAAATCCTAAGTACGTATAAGGTATCGTAGTGTACTTTTTTTGCATGTAATCAACGTTTATGTCTATTTTAATGATCCAAAGAACCCCAGATTTTAAAACTGGTAATATTTTGTATGTAACTTAATGCCGTGTCAGCAACGATAAGGTTTTGAAATCCATTTTGCCAACCTTGAGATATTTGTGTTTCAAGCTCTAAGCCGGAGCATAATATTATAAATTTGTTTATGATTCATTGTCATATTTATTGATAATTAAATGTGTATTAAAAAACGCAGTACAGAACATTACTATCTTGTTATTTCATAGGAATTTTGTAGAATATATGTGTGTTAGCGAAGTTTTAAGTTATAGCCAACTAGCGCTCACCACGAGCGGCCGAGTCGACAACCTGTGTAGCAGCGGGAACAATTCAACGTCACAGCTGTCTAGCTAATATCACGTATTACCTTATAAAATTAAATGTTTTAATTGTTTTAACAAAAACAATTTGGCGCCACCCGGGAATCGTAATCCCTATGAATTAACAGGTAGGTTGTACTGGTGACATTGACAACGGTACGGACTCCAGTAGTGACGTCGATTTATGTAACAACCAGTGTGAGGCAAACACACTACATTCACACTAATACACAAAATAAACAAGTGTGATACATATTAACAGGTACGACCTCGTTAACTCGTTACATATTGATGAACCCAACGAGGGGCTTTTAAGAAAGTACACACACCCTTAATTGACTCGTTACATATTGACGAACCCAACGAGGGGCTTTAAGAAGAAAGGAAGTACACACACCCTTAATTAACTCGTTACATATTGGCGACCAGCAACGTGTGGCTAGGAAGACTAACTAGCGGCGATCATGAATAGACACGGTATGGTTACGAGGCGCAAAGGGAAGGAAACATCAAACCAAGAAGGAAACCCAGAAGAAATGGAGGAAGTCGAGGAAGTAGAAATGGAGGAAACGACTGGAGAATTGTCAGAAGAGAACCCTCAGGAGGACCAAGTGGAAAATCCAAATCCACCTGAACCTGAACCTGAACCTGAACCGGAAATAGAAGCAGAAGTCATGGCAAATAACCAACCAATCAAACCAACAGAAGAAACGAATTTAGATAGCATGATGAAATTCATGATGGAACAATTCGGACAAATGAATAAGGATAGAAGACAAGACAAGGAAGAACTGAACAAAAAAATTGGAATTATTACAACAAGGAATGAATAAAAAACTGGACCAAAACAGTGAAGTATTGAAGAAGCAAATGGAAGTGATACAGGGAAGTCAGGAGGCATTGGAAAAGAAGAGCGAAGAGCTGAAGAAACAGATCAAGAAGGATCTGGAGATAGTAAACAAAAAGATGGAAACTAATCATGATGTTCTCCAACGGAAAATCGAAGAAAAAAGTGAGAAGAACAGAGAAGAATTGAGATTCATGTTTGCAGAGTTTCGTGAAGAAGACAAACGGACAAAAACAGGGATGAATAAGAGATGGAAAGAAACAAGTTACCCAGTAAATCAACTTCAAGAAACTTTAGTTAGTGGTTTCAAACCAAGGAATGAAACACTAGACAGCACTCCTGAAAGTATCAAAGAAACGTTAAATGAGAACATGGAACCGGCGAATCAGAAAATAACACAGAAGGAGATGGTCAAGGAACTAGAGGAGAGGCACCAAGAACTACAAATAGGTGTAAACAGTCGTATGAAGAAGAATCGAATCATTAAGAAGATTAAGAAAACAGAGGAACTGAGAAAGGTATATAAAAGGAAACTCATCAAAACACAAGAAGAAGTGGAGATGATGAAGAACGGACTGATCGATGTGTTTAATTTGCCCCTTACCTACCAAAGCAAATTAATAAAGTACAAAGATTGTAGGAGGACTCTGAGAGAAATTACAAAAGGAATTCACCACCAACCAGTGTATGAAGAATTCAGCAGATCTATGCTTAGATGGAAGATGCCAGAAATAGAAATGACTAACAACAAAACGGAGTATAACAAATCAAGAAGGTCAATAAAATACTGGAGCACACCAGAAATGGAAATACCAAATAAAAAAGCAAAAATAATATTAATGAAAGAGGCACAAATAACTTCTCTGATTAATCGACAAACTAATCAAATGATGGAGGTAGAAATAAATACCACGGAACATATGGTATTAAAGGAATTATGGTACAAGACGGAGGAGACCTATTTCACCAGTAAGAAAACAGTTCTACACGCCAGAGTTATCCGAACCATAAGGGCAGAGGAACTGATGGACCATGGGTAAACTAAGTGAAGATACCACAAACCAAGAAAAGGGACTGATCTTCAAGTTACTGACCCAGCAACCCAATGGAACAGAAGGAAGGTTAAATTAGACCAATGACAATCACCAAGACGAATTAAATGAAAAAAAAAACCATAATTAATAAATAAATTTAATAATATCATCCAGAATAAGTGTGTCTATCAAGCACTTGAAGGAGTAGAGGTGCCTAATAACAAAGGGTCGAACAAGAGAAGGAAATAATAAAGGAAAGAAAAGGAGAAGTCAACTTACCAAGAATATAAATAACGGACCAGTATATAGCAATATGAATAAACAATTATGTATATCATAATAATCCGTATATCATCACAAGAGACAATGGTAATAATACTTACCAGATCAGTAATATCAATACAAGGAAAATCAAGGGAGTTTACAACCAAACTTCAATAAAAAAGTTTTACGAAGAAGAATAAAACCATTGTGAAATGAAACCGATTTCAAAATTCCAAAAGAGATTGTAAGAGCAGCTTACTCAAATATTTAGATGATATATGCGGAACAATAAAAAAGTTTTATAATAATGAAAAAAAAAATTTGAAATATGAAGTATGAAGTATGAAGTAAAAAGTGAGATAATCAGGAATAAGTTACACACATTCCTATGTAATAAAAATGTAAGAAGCACAAACTTACAATTATAATTAAAACAAAAAATAGCTAAAAAGGAATACGCTACAAACATTCCTTTAAGGTAAGGTAATTAACTTACCAAAGAATTATCAAAAATGATGTTGAATACAGAATAAAATAAACAAAAATAAAATCAAGTTCAAATTACTGAGATAAATACTTGAAATTATACTGAATCAAAAGTATTATAAAAAAAAAATAATAATAAAATAAATAAAACTATACCTGGTACAAGGAGAGAGAGAGAAATTGTATATAAAACAAATATACAAATATGGCTAAAGCAGAATCCTGCTAAATGACTAAGAAAAGAAAAAAAATGTCTAAAACAATTAAAATGATCACAACGAGCATTGAAAACAAAATAATGAAAAGTGAGATATGATGATTTAACATATGAATAAAGATAAAATTTCTCAATATAGTATATGAGTACATTGTAACAACCAAAAATTTAAAAATTTTAGTGTGACTGAAAAGACGTTACATTCAGCATGACACACCTACTCAGCCCACGAGCAATAAATAAAGAAATGTGTGTAGATGTGTCAAGTGAACGTTTACTTCAGACAATGCAAGTACGTTTCACATAGTCGTACAATAGGGACAAGGTTGGCCGTGACAGACTCGACTAAAACACGAGATTTACAGCCTGCAAATGTAAGATAATGGAAACTGTGTCAAGTACCAATTTAGAGGAGAAACCGTGGCGGACACACTGCCGGGTAATTTGTAGAGTACCAGTAAAGAATAAAAGGGTGTAAGTCACACAATAGTATATACCCTATACGAGGACGGACATCGATACCTAAAATAATAGAATCGAACTTGTAAACAGCGGGGGAACGACTTACTGGCGACAACGGATATTTACGACAGGCGGTAGGTGTGCCGTTTTGGAAACGACGTCACGCTGCGCCAGGATAGCGTTCAGGAAAAAAGGGTCAAACACAGCGAACAATAACAAGAGACGACACATTGTTTTCGTGAGAACTGCAGCGAGACCCGGAGTACGCTTAGACAATAGCATGATAGACGAGCATGAAATTGCTCCTGTTCTAGGAAAAGTGTACGGAGGCTTTCGACGCGAACCCGTGGGGAGACAGGATATCCAATCACAACCCAGCATCTACCCAGAGAACTGGTGGAGAGGACCGTCGCCAGCATAGCAACGGGAACGTCGAATGAGAAGTGAAGAACGACACTCTGGCTTAAGGGTAGGAGATCTTCCGTCCTATCATGTTCAACTTGAGGCGTGTTTTCCAGAAGGGTGCATTGTGGTACACGATGTTTGATAAAAACTGCTTGCAGAGCACGCGGGAGGACAGTCTTTCATAAATTTTTACTCATATACTTTGAGCAGTCAGTCGGTCAATAGAACAGTCTTTATAATTTTCAACAGTCGGTCGTCAAAGTTCGATTAACATACGGACGGCAGTGGGACTTTGAAATTTTGCCACGCGTCATATAACTCAGAGACTTAGACATTTCGATATTGGCGCGTATCCGGTAATAGTGTACTTTCCAGTGTCTAAAAACATGCGACATACGCCAGTGCTTAACAATTATAGAATTCTTTATTATACTCTAATTCAGAATTGAACTAACCAGTCACACTTACATCAATAATCGACGCGTAGAACTATCGTTGTTGTAACACCGGACGGCGAAATCATAACATTATACAGTGTTGCGGTGCGATACAATATCATGTGGAACAATTACACCGCGGCATCAAAACACTAACAGTAATGAACATATCAAACGTTGAACAATAGACAGACATATATATATACACCATAGTTAACGATGAACTTATCTTCACGACACATAATTTCATGACTCGAACAATAACAGCAGAATCAACACAATACGAACACACAGCGCGAGTGAATCTGTTTCGCGTGTGTTAAGTGTCAGTGACAGCACAGTTTCCCACACATGGTCCAGCAGAGAGGAGTTACGCCGATGGAAATATCGGATAATTCATCTAAACAAGTAATCTTTATGCTATTCTTATTATAAGGAGCTCTACTGTCCTGTCTCTTTTTCAAGAAACACCCCTTGAGCATTTAAATTAAACATGATAAACATAATTTAACGCCATCCATCTGAGGCATACGATGAACGCATTAGTATAGGATTTATTGTTTGAATATTTGTGTTTCTATATATCGATTACATTATATATGTATGTGTATGTTTTCAGCAAACAACGTATTGGATTTACCTTGTAATTTGATGTATAAACATGTGTTCTTTTATGTTCTTTTCATGAGTTTATGAATGTATGTATTTACAGGGAATCATCCATATTTTATATATTGAATTTAATGAATGATATAATGTTAATAAATAAGTGTTTATTTTATCAATATGCGTTCATCATTGTCAAATTACCTCAGAACGAGAAAGTAATGGCATTTGAGTGATTTATGGTAGTTTATTTTATTTTATTTATTAATGCAACAACTAGAGTCTCCATGCAATAGTTATGCTAACGTAAGTAATTAACGTGTTATTTATTGATTACACGAGCTCATTATGCAAATTAATATATTCAATAATTACTTAATCACAGATTAATTAATCCATTATTGTTAGCATAATTACTTAATGACTGCCCAACACGTGGCAAGTGTAGTATTTGGCTCTCAAAGAACGTAGGGCTCGGCAATCACAGATTAGTTAATTCAGTAGCGTAATAGCATAACACCCCACAGTGTTGTATTTGGCGCCCACCGCACGGCAAAGAGCAGGCAGTAGAGATAGGATAAGCGTATACATTAATATTTCATGTTAGTAGTTGTAAGAACAAATATTATTAGTGTGAAGCTAGTTGGACTGGGACTGAATGTTAACGCGTAGTAAAGCTGCAAGAATGACGACCAGTAGCACAGATTCCATGAATTTTGACATTAATAACCAACAGGGAGTACCTGGTGTCGAACGAGAGGAATCACCAACTTATTCACAAATGACCGAGGAGACGTCAGACGTCAGAGCGCGGGGACAGGAGTCCCAACAACAACCGCAGGAAGAGGTGACGTTGCGCGCATTAATGGACTTCATGATGAAGCAAAAGGAAGAGATTAATGAAAAATTCGAAAGGCAAAAGGAAGAGATTAACGAGAATTTTAATGAAAAATTCGAGAAACTAGAAGAAAAGTTTGAAAAGCAGAAGGAAGAGGCTAGTGAAAACCTTAGAATAATTAATGAAAGTTTCGAGAAGCAGAATGAAAATTTTACACAAATACGCGCAGAAATGCGTGAATATATAAACAATTGTGATAAGAATATAGACGAGGTTCAGAAGCAGCAGAACGAGATCATAAAAGAGTTAAAGGAGGACACCGACAAGAAATTCGCAGAGGTGCGGGAAACAAGAGAATTAGACCGACAGGAACTAAAGAGTGTTGCCCAAAATACTCAAACGAGCATCAAAAAGATCCACAACAGAGTGGAGACACACGCAAAAGAAAATCACAAGAAACAAGAGGAATTGAGAGTCGAACTATTCCAAACAGTAAGACAATTACAACAGGAACAGGGAGACGTAAACAACACAATGCAACAGAAAATCAATGAGGTAGATGGAAGACAGAAGTCGGCGGAACAAAAACTGGACGAGAGCACCAGAGAGAAAACCACCCGTATCAACGAATTAAAATCCCAGATAGAACGACTACAGCGTCAGCTAATTGAAGGTGAGTCTGGAATAATCAGTAGAATTAACGGACACACACATACAGAGTTAAAGTATAACGGCACTGACAGGTTCCCAATGGAGTTCCTGAAGGAATTGTCAGAGATCCAGGAACAGTACTACAGCAACGGTGACATTAAATGGATCGGAAGACACTTGGAGATGGACGCTGGAATATGGTGGCGCGTCATAAGGAATCAAATCTCCACGTACGAAGAATTTAAAGAAGCTTTCACCTTGAAGTACTGGGGTCAAGAACGCCAGGACAATATACGCGACAATCTGGAGTACGGCAGATATGAGTGGAATGGACCAATCACAGCTGTCCAGTATGTAGAACGGATTTTACTGGAAAGTCGGTAACTGTCACCAGCATTAACCGACACTCAGCTGATACGAAAACTAGCTCGCCACTTTGGTAAGGACTTGCAGCTCGCCGTGGTCACACGTGGTATCACGAGTATACCAAATTTCGAAGCGCTGATTACGGAATTCACAAGTATACAGTCGAGCGGAGATAACACTCGCAGACCACATTATAGACCTTACAACGAAGGGAGGAACAATCCGAGAGAAAGGGAAACGCAATACAATAAAAATGAAAGTGACCGACAGCCAACAAGGGGTCGGTATGACAACAAACACTACGTCAATACAGTACAGTTTACACCAGCTGAGGCAGGACCCAGTAGCACGGTCGTTGGCACTACCCCAAGGGCGAACGGTAACAGCGACAACAATAACAAAAAAAAAAATACGTCGAACGAGGGGAGAAGATAGAATTTCTAAGCGACCTCTTTCCGAGTGAGAGTGTAAATATATTGTTACCTGATTTACGAAAGGACCTACTAAAAGAGGACGACGAGATTGTAAATAAACAAATATTGAAATGTCCCGAGATTACTATTAAATTTAATAATGATGTAACCGTCCAAGCCTTACTTGATACTGGTTGTATTGTTAACGGGTTATCGGAAACTTGGTTTAATAACCATAAGAAGAGTATCGAACCATATGAGACACTACCCGTAACGAATACATTTATAATAAGTGCTGTAGGAAGTAAATCCAAATTAGTTAAGAGACAAATATTGTGTGACATTGAGATTGATAGTATCCGATATGAATGTGTGTTTTTGGTAATACCAGAATTAGTGAAACCATGTATACTAGGAATTAGTTTTTTACAAGAAGTTGGGTGTCGCATCGACATCGGAAACAAAGTAGTTAGTTTAAAAAACGATACTGTTGATGAGGAGCACATTATACCAATCATGAATATTGACGTGATAAACAGTGAAGAAGAAGAGGAAGTACTGCGATGCATCGATGAGAAGATTGGGAGCATAGACTGCGTGGATGAAGGAATACTGCAACGCCTGAAGGAGATTTTGGTAAGGAACCGGAATGTTTTTAGGGAGTGCCCGGGAAGAATAGAGGGTTACACGCACGAGTTTCACGTTACGGACAGGACACCTTACTTTCAACGAGGGTGGCCTGTGCCGCTTGCCTACAGAGACAAGGTGAACGAGGAGATTAACCGGATGTTACGATATGGTGTAATCGAACGTTGCGCCAGCCCGTACGTCAACCCAATCGTGACAGTTATCAAGAAGGAAGGGGGGGTTCGCCTATGCCTTGATGCAAGAAAAGTGAACAGCGTGACCGTGCCCGATTACGAAGGAGTGTCCCCGGTAAATGAGATATTGGCTGGATGTGGTGATATGCAGTACTTGTCGACAGTCGATTTATCCAGTAGCTTCTGGCAAGTCCCATTAAAACGAGAGTGTAGGGATTTCACTGCGTTTATGCATGAAGGGAGGTGCTACCGATTCACAGTGACGCCATTTGGACTCAGCACCAGCTCTGCAGCGTTGACACGTGGATTGGATGTGGCCCTCGAAGAGGAGGTCAAGAAGAACACGATCATCTACGTGGACGACTGCTTGTGCTACGCCAATAATATACAAACACATTTAAATCATTTAGAAGCGTTGCTAAACAACCTCAATAAAGCAAATATAACTGTCAACCTCACCAAGTCACAATTCTTCAGACGAGAAATCTCCTTCCTTGGTTATCGCCTTACAACAAAAGGGATACAAGCAAACGATGACAAGGTAAAGGCGATTATGGATTTCCCAGCACCGAAGAATACAAAACAACTCAAAGGTTTTCTTGGTCTTACCAATTTTTATAACAGATTCTCGAGTAAATACGCAGAAACAACGCAACCTTTACATGAACTGCTGAAAGGCGGACGAAAGTTTTCATGGACAAAGGAAGTGGACGAGTGTTTCCAGAGAGTCAAGAATTTATTTATCGACACAGTAACTCTACGGTTCCCACGGCCGAACCAAAGATACTATATTCAGTGTGACGCTAGTAATTTTGCGTATGGTGGCCAGCTTTACCAGATTGATGAAGATGGAGAAATCGGCGTCATCGCTTTTACAAGCAAGACATTTAAGGGAGCAGAACGCAATTACTTCACGACGGAGAAAGAGCTCCTGAGTATCGTTAGATGTCTGGATAAGTTTCGTATGTACATACTTGGCCAACCACTCACGATAATCACCGACAATAAAGCATTAACATTTATGCACAAGTGTCACTTAAATAATTCCAGAATTACAAGATGGATTCTCGCCATACAGGAGTACAATTTCGACATTATCCACTGCAAAGGAAAGGATAACGTCGTTGCGGACATACTGAGTAGATACCCGGCTGACACGGAACAACACGAGACAAACGAGGAGACGCACGAATATTTGATTAATCACCTAGTTATTAAAATGAGTCAACAATTAGGCAAAATAATTAGAGGTATCGGCAAATACCAAAATGAAGATGCCAAACTCGGAACGCTCATAGATAAGATTAAGAATAACGTTATAGATAGTAAATTAAGTAAATTTTATAAAATTGTTAATGATAAGTTGTACCGACGACGACGTGGCGAATGGAAACTATACATTCCTGACAGCGTGTCGAAGGATCTAATTGCAGAGATACACCAAATGTACGGACACCTAGGCCCGAAAAGGTGTATAAAAATGTTACAAGAGCACTTCACGATCGACAGCTTGATCAAGAAAGTGAAAGTATATACCCAAACTTGTGACTCTTGCCAACGGTACAAGGATACGAACAACAGGATGCTCTTTGGCGGAACAAAGGCCATGATACCATCAGCCAAAGGTGACATAGTAAGTGTTGATTACTATGGACCCTTACCAACAGGTACAGGAGGTGTCAAATACTTATTTGTCATGGTGGACAACTTCACAAAGTTTGTCAAACTATTTACACTAAGAAGAGCGACAACCACCACGACACTACGACGGATCAACGATTACTGTACGAAGTATGGACGACCGAGAGTCATTTTAACCGACAACGGCACGCAATTTACCGCCGAAAGATGGGTTAAAGGTCTCAAGGAGCTGGGAATACAACCAAGATATACCGCGATAAGGAATCCTCGAGCGAACTTAGCGGAAAGGATTAACCGCCAATTGGGAAATCTATTCAGGATCCTGGTACACGACCAGCATAGCAAGTGGTCAAGATACGTCGGAGTAATTGAAACATGTATCAATGAAACGTACCACGAAACAATAGAAATAACACCCCACGAGGCACACTTAGGAAAGAAGCCGACCCGCGCATGGGAGAAGTGGCTGGACAAAGATGTCATCAACAATGAATACAA
This sequence comes from Magicicada septendecula, assembly GCA_034769895.1. Lineage (NCBI taxonomy): Eukaryota > Metazoa > Arthropoda > Insecta > Hemiptera > Cicadidae > Magicicada > Magicicada septendecula. The sequence goes on from CM068367.1 coordinate 393,138,847, forward strand.
TCCCAATATTAATGTGTTTGTAAAAATAAAAGACAAAAGAGAGAAATATGCTAAACGTATCAATGATGGTAAGAATATTACTAAATTTGCTACCGGCGATAAGGTGCTGTTGAGGAGCTACCATCAATCCGACGCCGCAATGAAAAGGATTGACAAGTTTTTCGAGTTATACACCGGACCATAAAAGGTTAGTCGCGTCCTTGGTAACGCAACATACGAGCTCGCTGAGTGCGATAGCAATGGAAAACTGAGGGGTATTTTCAACGTACGATTGCTGAAGAGATACTTTGAGACGAAATCACAAGTCTCAAAGGAAAACGAAAGTGCATCGACAATCAGTTAGACTAGTGGATTCGGAGGCGGATCAACACATAAGGTGAATGTCCCGCGAAAACCGGTCCAACTAGCTAATCGGTATGATGTGTATCCTATTAGTGTATAATGTAAAGATTTTGTACAAGGAGTTCTTAAGTCACAATGTGGCAACCTAACGACATTAATTACATGTGTATAACCAGTGTTAATGGAAATCTAAATAGAAAAGACAATTATGATGTGAAAAGTTCAATTGAATGTGCAGCAATAAATTGCGAAAGGACGTTATAACGAGTTTTATAGACACCCGATGATATTAGATTAATTAATCAAATCTGAGTGATATAAAACAAAGTTATCGATAATCATAATGATCTCAAGTGAATTGTTAATTGTTCCTGAATAATGTATATAAATTTCTAATCAATATAATTAGTATAGATGATAGTAACACGTCTTGTGAGTGATACTCAATAATAATTAGTGAATGTATCAATGTGTAATTACAGGTCGTAAATTGTATTTTAAATGGTCAAGATAGACTAAGAACATTAGCTATCATAATGATATTTAAACGATACATGAATAATTGTAATTCATGTCGAAAATCATTATTTCATGTGTTAGATTATAAGCGGACGGCACAGCCATCCACAGCTATTATTATTGTACATAATCCCATATCTAATTAGATATGCAAATATGTAAAAAATGCGTTCATCTTTCCTCAGATGCGCGGCAATAAATTCCCAGAGGTAGTTTACGACCAAATATAGGGAATATATACCCATATACCCCAAGCAGAGGAAAGTAGGTCATTGACCGCGACTTTATCAGAGGGGACTCCCACAACAAACACAGAGCGCAGAAATCGGATTAGAGTGTCTTCCGCTAATCCAACATCAAATCCGATTTGGGGACCTATGTAACAACCAAAAATTTAAAAATTTTAGTGTGACTGAAAAGACGTTACATTCAGCATGATACACCTACTCAGCCCACGAGCAATAAATAAAGAAATGTGTGTAGATGTGTCAAGTGAACGTTTACTTCAGACAATGCAAGTACGTTTCACATAGTCGTACAATAGGGACAAGGTTGGCCGTGACAGACTCGACTAAAACACGAGATTTACAGCCTGCAAATGTAAGATAATGGAAACTGTGTCAAGTACCAATTTAGAGGAGAAACCGTGGCGGACACACTGCCGGGTAATTTGTAGAGTACCAGTAAAGAATAAAAGGGTGTAAGTCACACAATAGTATATACCCTATACGAGGACGGACATCGATACCTAAAATAATAGAATCGAACTTGTAAACAGCGGGGGAACGACTTACTGGCGACAACGGATATTTACGACAGGCGGTAGGTGTGCCGTTTTGGAAACGACGTCACGCTGCGCCAGGATAGCGTTCAGGAAAAAAGGGTCAAACACAGCGAACAATAACAAGAGACGACACATTGTTTTCGTGAGAACTGCAGCGAGACCCGGAGTACGCTTAGACAATAGCATGATAGACGAGCATGAAATTGCTCCTGTTCTAGGAAAAGTGTACGGAGGCTTTCGACGCGAACCCGTGGGGAGACAGGATATCCAATCACAACCCAGCATCTACCCAGAGAACTGGTGGAGAGGACCGTCGCCAGCATAGCAACGGGAACGTCGAATGAGAAGTGAAGAACGACACTCTGGCTTAAGGGTAGGAGATCTTCCGTCCTATCATGTTCAACTTGAGGCGTGTTTTCCAGAAGGGTGCATTGTGGTACACGATGTTTGATAAAAACTGCTTGCAGAGCACGCGGGAGGACAGTCTTTCATAAATTTTTACTCATATACTTTGAGCAGTCAGTCGGTCAATAGAACAGTCTTTATAATTTTCAACAGTCGGTCGTCAAAGTTCGATTAACATACGGACGGCAGTGGGACTTTGAAATTTTGCCACGCGTCATATAACTCAGAGACTTAGACATTTCGATATTGGCGCGTATCCGGTAATAGTGTACTTTCCAGTGTCTAAAAACATGCGACATACGCCAGTGCTTAACAATTATAGAATTCTTTATTATACTCTAATTCAGAATTGAACTAACCAGTCACACTTACATCAATAATCGACGCGTAGAACTATCGTTGTTGTAACACCGGACGGCGAAATCATAACATTATACAGTGTTGCGGTGCGATACAATATCATGTGGAACAATTACACCGCGGCATCAAAACACTAACAGTAATGAACATATCAAACGTTGAACAATAGACAGACATATATATATACACCATAGTTAACGATGAACTTATCTTCACGACACATAATTTCATGACTCGAACAATAACAGCAGAATCAACACAATACGAACACACAGCGCGAGTGAATCTGTTTCGCGTGTGTTAAGTGTCAGTGACAGCACAGTTTCCCACACATGGTCCAGCAGAGAGGAGTTACGCCGATGGAAATATCGGATAATTCATCTAAACAAGTAATCTTTATGCTATTCTTATTATAAGGAGCTCTACTGTCCTGTCTCTTTTTCAAGAAACACCCCTTGAGCATTTAAATTAAACATGATAAACATAATTTAACGCCATCCATCTGAGGCATACGATGAACGCATTAGTATAGGATTTATTGTTTGAATATTTGTGTTTCTATATATCGATTACATTATATATGTATGTGTATGTTTTCAGCAAACAACGTATTGGATTTACCTTGTAATTTGATGTATAAACATGTGTTCTTTTATGTTCTTTTCATGAGTTTATGAATGTATGTATTTACAGGGAATCATCCATATTTTATATATTGAATTTAATGAATGATATAATGTTAATAAATAAGTGTTTATTTTATCAATATGCGTTCATCATTGTCAAATTACCTCAGAACGAGAAAGTAATGGCATTTGAGTGATTTATGGTAGTTTATTTTATTTTATTTATTAATGCAACAACTAGAGTCTCCATGCAATAGTTATGCTAACGTAAGTAATTAACGTGTTATTTATTGATTACACGAGCTCATTATGCAAATTAATATATTCAATAATTACTTAATCACAGATTAATTAATCCATTATTGTTAGCATAATTACTTAATGACTGCCCAACACGTGGCAAGTGTAGTATTTGGCTCTCAAAGAACGTAGGGCTCGGCAATCACAGATTAGTTAATTCAGTAGCGTAATAGCATAACACCCCACAGTGTTGTATTTGGCGCCCACCGCACGGCAAAGAGCAGGCAGTAGAGATAGGATAAGCGTATACATTAATATTTCATGTTAGTAGTTGTAAGAACAAATATTATTAGTGTGAAGCTAGTTGGACTGGGACTGAATGTTAACGCGTAGTAAAGCTGCAAGAATGACGACCAGTAGCACAGATTCCATGAATTTTGACATTAATAACCAACAGGGAGTACCTGGTGTCGAACGAGAGGAATCACCAACTTATTCACAAATGACCGAGGAGACGTCAGACGTCAGAGCGCGGGGACAGGAGTCCCAACAACAACCGCAGGAAGAGGTGACGTTGCGCGCATTAATGGACTTCATGATGAAGCAAAAGGAAGAGATTAATGAAAAATTCGAAAGGCAAAAGGAAGAGATTAACGAGAATTTTAATGAAAAATTCGAGAAACTAGAAGAAAAGTTTGAAAAGCAGAAGGAAGAGGCTAGTGAAAACCTTAGAATAATTAATGAAAGTTTCGAGAAGCAGAATGAAAATTTTACACAAATACGCGCAGAAATGCGTGAATATATAAACAATTGTGATAAGAATATAGACGAGGTTCAGAAGCAGCAGAACGAGATCATAAAAGAGTTAAAGGAGGACACCGACAAGAAATTCGAAGAGGTGCGGGAAACAAGAGAATTAGACCGACAGGAACTAAAGAGTGTTGCCCAAAATACTCAAACGAGCATCAAAAAGATCCACAACAGAGTGGAGACACACGCAAAAGAAAATCACAAGAAACAAGAGGAATTGAGAGTCGAACTATTCCAAACAGTAAGACAATTACAACAGGAACAGGGAGACGTAAACAACACAATGCAACAGAAAATCAATGAGGTAGATGGAAGACAGAAGTCGGCGGAACAAAAACTGGACGAGAGCACCAGAGAGAAAACCACCCGTATCAACGAATTAAAATCCCAGATAGAACGACTACAGCGTCAGCTAATTGAAGGTGAGTCTGGAATAATCAGTAGAATTAACGGACACACACATACAGAGTTAAAGTATAACGGCACTGACAGGTTCCCAATGGAGTTCCTGAAGGAATTGTCAGAGATCCAGGAACAGTACTACAGCAACGGTGACATTAAATGGATCGGAAGACACTTGGAGATGGACGCTGGAATATGGTGGCGCGTCATAAGGAATCAAATCTCCACGTACGAAGAATTTAAAGAAGCTTTCACCTTGAAGTACTGGGGTCAAGAACGCCAGGACAATATACGCGACAATCTGGAGTACGGCAGATATGAGTGGAATGGACCAATCACAGCTGTCCAGTATGTAGAACGGATTTTACTGGAAAGTCGGTAACTGTCACCAGCATTAACCGACACTCAGCTGATACGAAAACTAGCTCGCCACTTTGGTAAGGACTTGCAGCTCGCCGTGGTCACACGTGGTATCACGAGTATACCAAATTTCGAAGCGCTGATTACGGAATTCACAAGTATACAGTCGAGCGGAGATAACACTCGCAGACCACATTATAGACCTTACAACGAAGGGAGGAACAATCCGAGAGAAAGGGAAACGCAATACAATAAAAATGAAAGTGACCGACAGCCAACAAGGGGTCGGTATGACAACAAACACTACGTCAATACAGTACAGTTTACACCAGCTGAGGCAGGACCCAGTAGCACGGTCGTTGGCACTACCCCAAGGGCGAACGGTAACAGCGACAACAATAACAAAAAAAAAAATACGTCGAACGAGGGGAGAAGATAGAATTTCTAAGCGACCTCTTTCCGAGTGAGAGTGTAAATATATTGTTACCTGATTTACGAAAGGACCTACTAAAAGAGGACGACGAGATTGTAAATAAACAAATATTGAAATGTCCCGAGATTACTATTAAATTTAATAATGATGTAACCGTCCAAGCCTTACTTGATACTGGTTGTATTGTTAACGGGTTATCGGAAACTTGGTTTAATAACCATAAGAAGAGTATCGAACCATATGAGACACTACCCGTAACGAATACATTTATAATAAGTGCTGTAGGAAGTAAATCCAAATTAGTTAAGAGACAAATATTGTGTGACATTGAGATTGATAGTATCCGATATGAATGTGTGTTTTTGGTAATACCAGAATTAGTGAAACCATGTATACTAGGAATTAGTTTTTTACAAGAAGTTGGGTGTCGCATCGACATCGGAAACAAAGTAGTTAGTTTAAAAAACGATACTGTTGATGAGGAGCACATTATACCAATCATGAATATTGACGTGATAAACAGTGAAGAAGAAGAGGAAGTACTGCGATGCATCGATGAGAAGATTGGGAGCATAGACTGCGTGGATGAAGGAATACTGCAACGCCTGAAGGAGATTTTGGTAAGGAACCGGAATGTTTTTAGGGAGTGCCCGGGAAGAATAGAGGGTTACACGCACGAGTTTCACGTTACGGACAGGACACCTTACTTTCAACGAGGGTGGCCTGTGCCGCTTGCCTACAGAGACAAGGTGAACGAGGAGATTAACCGGATGTTACGATATGGTGTAATCGAACGTTGCGCCAGCCCGTACGTCAACCCAATCGTGACAGTTATCAAGAAGGAAGGGGGGGTTCGCCTATGCCTTGATGCAAGAAAAGTGAACAGCGTGACCGTGCCCGATTACGAAGGAGTGTCCCCGGTAAATGAGATATTGGCTGGATGTGGTGATATGCAGTACTTGTCGACAGTCGATTTATCCAGTAGCTTCTGGCAAGTCCCATTAAAACGAGAGTGTAGGGATTTCACTGCGTTTATGCATGAAGGGAGGTGCTACCGATTCACAGTGACGCCATTTGGACTCAGCACCAGCTCTGCAGCGTTGACACGTGGATTGGATGTGGCCCTCGAAGAGGAGGTCAAGAAGAACACGATCATCTACGTGGACGACTGCTTGTGCTACGCCAATAATATACAAACACATTTAAATCATTTAGAAGCGTTGCTAAACAACCTCAATAAAGCAAATATAACTGTCAACCTCACCAAGTCACAATTCTTCAGACGAGAAATCTCCTTCCTTGGTTATCGCCTTACAACAAAAGGGATACAAGCAAACGATGACAAGGTAAAGGCGATTATGGATTTCCCAGCACCGAAGAATACAAAACAACTCAAAGGTTTTCTTGGTCTTACCAATTTTTATAACAGATTCTCGAGTAAATACGCAGAAACAACGCAACCTTTACATGAACTGCTGAAAGGCGGACGAAAGTTTTCATGGACAAAGGAAGTGGACGAGTGTTTCCAGAGAGTCAAGAATTTATTTATCGACACAGTAACTCTACGGTTCCCACGGCCGAACCAAAGATACTATATTCAGTGTGACGCTAGTAATTTTGCGTATGGTGGCCAGCTTTACCAGATTGATGAAGATGGAGAAATCGGCGTCATCGCTTTTACAAGCAAGACATTTAAGGGAGCAGAACGCAATTACTTCACGACGGAGAAAGAGCTCCTGAGTATCGTTAGATGTCTGGATAAGTTTCGTATGTACATACTTGGCCAACCACTCACGATAATCACCGACAATAAAGCATTAACATTTATGCACAAGTGTCACTTAAATAATTCCAGAATTACAAGATGGATTCTCGCCATACAGGAGTACAATTTCGACATTATCCACTGCAAAGGAAAGGATAACGTCGTTGCGGACATACTGAGTAGATACCCGGCTGACACGGAACAACACGAGACAAACGAGGAGACGCACGAATATTTGATTAATCACCTAGTTATTAAAATGAGTCAACAATTAGGCAAAATAATTAGAGGTATCGGCAAATACCAAAATGAAGATGCCAAACTCGGAACGCTCATAGATAAGATTAAGAATAACGTTATAGATAGTAAATTAAGTAAATTTTATAAAATTGTTAATGATAAGTTGTACCGACGACGACGTGGCGAATGGAAACTATACATTCCTGACAGCGTGTCGAAGGATCTAATTGCAGAGATACACCAAATGTACGGACACCTAGGCCCGAAAAGGTGTATAAAAATGTTACAAGAGCACTTCACGATCGACAGCTTGATCAAGAAAGTGAAAGTATATACCCAAACTTGTGACTCTTGCCAACGGTACAAGGATACGAACAACAGGATGCTCTTTGGCGGAACAAAGGCCATGATACCATCAGCCAAAGGTGACATAGTAAGTGTTGATTACTATGGACCCTTACCAACAGGTACAGGAGGTGTCAAATACTTATTTGTCATGGTGGACAACTTCACAAAGTTTGTCAAACTATTTACACTAAGAAGAGCGACAACCACCACGACACTACGACGGATCAACGATTACTGTACGAAGTATGGACGACCGAGAGTCATTTTAACCGACAACGGCACGCAATTTACCGCCGAAAGATGGGTTAAAGGTCTCAAGGAGCTGGGAATACAACCAAGATATACCGCGATAAGGAATCCTCGAGCGAACTTAGCGGAAAGGATTAACCGCCAATTGGGAAATCTATTCAGGATCCTGGTACACGACCAGCATAGCAAGTGGTCAAGATACGTCGGAGTAATTGAAACATGTATCAATGAAACGTACCACGAAACAATAGAAATAACACCCCACGAGGCACACTTAGGAAAGAAGCCGACCCGCGCATGGGAGAAGTGGCTGGACAAAGATGTCATCAACAATGAATACAATCCCAATATTAATGTGTTTGTAAAAATAAAAGACAAAAGAGAGAAATATGCTAAACGTATCAATGATGGTAAGAATATTACTAAATTTGCTACCGGCGATAAGGTGCTGTTGAGGAGCTACCATCAATCCGACGCCGCAATGAAAAGGATTGACAAGTTTTTCGAGTTATACACCGGACCATAAAAGGTTAGTCGCGTCCTTGGTAACGCAACATACGAGCTCGCTGAGTGCGATAGCAATGGAAAACTGAGGGGTATTTTCAACGTACGATTGCTGAAGAGATACTTTGAGACGAAATCACAAGTCTCAAAGGAAAACGAAAGTGCATCGACAATCAGTTAGACTAGTGGATTCGGAGGCGGATCAACACATAAGGTGAATGTCCCGCGAAAACCGGTCCAACTAGCTAATCGGTATGATGTGTATCCTATTAGTGTATAATGTAAAGATTTTGTACAAGGAGTTCTTAAGTCACAATGTGGCAACCTAACGACATTAATTACATGTGTATAACCAGTGTTAATGGAAATCTAAATAGAAAAGACAATTATGATGTGAAAAGTTCAATTGAATGTGCAGCAATAAATTGCGAAAGGACGTTATAACGAGTTTTATAGACACCCGATGATATTAGATTAATTAATCAAATCTGAGTGATATAAAACAAAGTTATCGATAATCATAATGATCTCAAGTGAATTGTTAATTGTTCCTGAATAATGTATATAAATTTCTAATCAATATAATTAGTATAGATGATAGTAACACGTCTTGTGAGTGATACTCAATAATAATTAGTGAATGTATCAATGTGTAATTACAGGTCGTAAATTGTATTTTAAATGGTCAAGATAGACTAAGAACATTAGCTATCATAATGATATTTAAACGATACATGAATAATTGTAATTCATGTCGAAAATCATTATTTCATGTGTTAGATTATAAGCGGACGGCACAGCCATCCACAGCTATTATTATTGTACATAATCCCATATCTAATTAGATATGCAAATATGTAAAAAATGCGTTCATCTTTCCTCAGATGCGCGGCAATAAATTCCCAGAGGTAGTTTACGACCAAATATAGGGAATATATACCCATATACCCCAAGCAGAGGAAAGTAGGTCATTGACCGCGACTTTATCAGAGGGGACTCCCACAACAAACACAGAGCGCAGAAATCGGATTAGAGTGTCTTCCGCTAATCCAACATCAAATCCGATTTGGGGACCTATGTAACAACCAAAAATTTAAAAATTTTAGTGTGACTGAAAAGACGTTACATTCAGCATGACACACCTACTCAGCCCACGAGCAATAAATAAAGAAATGTGTGTAGATGTGTCAAGTGAACGTTTACTTCAGACAATGCAAGTACGTTTCACATAGTCGTACAATAGGGACAAGGTTGGCCGTGACAGACTCGACTAAAACACGAGATTTACAGCCTGCAAATGTAAGATAATGGAAACTGTGTCAAGTACCAATTTAGAGGAGAAACCGTGGCGGACACACTGCCGGGTAATTTGTAGAGTACCAGTAAAGAATAAAAGGGTGTAAGTCACACAATAGTATATACCCTATACGAGGACGGACATCGATACCTAAAATAATAGAATCGAACTTGTAAACAGCGGGGGAACGACTTACTGGCGACAACGGATATTTACGACAGGCGGTAGGTGTGCCGTTTTGGAAACGACGTCACGCTGCGCCAGGATAGCGTTCAGGAAAAAAGGGTTAAACACAGCGAACAATAACAAGAGACGACACATTGTTTTCGTGAGAACTGCAGCGAGACCCGGAGTACGCTTAGACAATAGCATGATAGACGAGCATGAAATTGCTCCTGTTCTAGGAAAAGTGTACGGAGGCTTTCCTGTTTCCTGTTTCCGTGGGGAGACAGGATATCCAATCACAACCCAGCATCTACCCAGAGAACTGGTGGAGAGGACCGTCGCCAGCATAGCAACGGGAACGTCGAATGAGAAGTGAAGAACGACACTCTGGCTTAAGGGTAGGAGATCTTCCGTCCTATCATGTTCAACTTGAGGCGTGTTTTCCAGAAGGGTGCATTGTGGTACACGATGTTTGATAAAAACTGCTTGCAGAGCACGCGGGAGGACAGTCTTTCATAAATTTTTACTCATATACTTTGAGCAGTCAGTCGGTCAATAGAACAGTCTTTATAATTTTCAACAGTCGGTCGTCAAAGTTCGATTAACATACGGACGGCAGTGGGACTTTGAAATTTTGCCACGCGTCATATAACTCAGAGACTTAGACATTTCGATATTGGCGCGTATCCGGTAATAGTGTACTTTCCAGTGTCTAAAAACATGCGACATACGCCAGTGCTTAACAATTATAGAATTCTTTATTATACTCTAATTCAGAATTGAACTAACCAGTCACACTTACATCAATAATCGACGCGTAGAACTATCGTTGTTGTAACACCGGACGGCGAAATCATAACATTATACAGTGTTGCGGTGCGATACAATATCATGTGGAACAATTACACCGCGGCATCAAAACACTAACATTAATGAACATATCAAACGTTGAACAATAGACAGACATATATATATACACCATAGTTAACGATGAACTTATCTTCACGACACATAATTTCATGACTCGAACAATAACAGCAGAATCAACACAATACGAACACACAGCGCGAGTGAATCTGTTTCGCGTGTGTTAAGTGTCAGTGACAGCACAGTTTCCCACACATGGTCCAGCAGAGAGGAGTTACGCCGATGGAAATATCGGATAATTCATCTAAACAAGTAATCTTTATGCTATTCTTATTATAAGGAGCTCTACTGTCCTGTCTCTTTTTCAAGAAACACCCCTTGAGCATTTAAATTAAACATGATAAACATAATTTAACGCCATCCATCTGAGGCATACGATGAACGCATTAGTATAGGATTTATTGTTTGAATATTTGTGTTTCTATATATCGATTACATTATATATGTATGTGTATGTTTTCAGCAAACAACGTATTGGATTTACCTTGTAATTTGATGTATAAACATGTGTTCTTTTATGTTCTTTTCATGAGTTTATGAATGTATGTATTTACAGGGAATCATCCATATTTTATATATTGAATTTAATGAATGATATAATGTTAATAAATAAGTGTTTATTTTATCAATATGCGTTCATCATTGTCAAATTACCTCAGAACGAGAAAGTAATGGCATTTGAGTGATTTATGGTAGTTTATTTTATTTTATTTATTAATGCAACAACTAGAGTCTCCATGCAATAGTTATGCTAACGTAAGTAATTAACGTGTTATTTATTGATTACACGAGCTCATTATGCAAATTAATATATTCAATAATTACTTAATCACAGATTAATTAATCCATTATTGTTAGCATAATTACTTAATGACTGCCCAACACGTGGCAAGTGTAGTATTTGGCTCTCAAAGAACGTAGGGCTCGGCAATCACAGATTAGTTAATTCAGTAGCGTAATAGCATAACACCCCACAGTGTTGTATTTGGCGCCCACCGCACGGCAAAGAGCAGGCAGTAGAGATAGGATAAGCGTATACATTAATATTTCATGTTAGTAGTTGTAAGAACAAATATTATTAGTGTGAAGCTAGTTGGACTGGGACTGAATGTTAACGCGTAGTAAAGCTGCAAGAATGACGACCAGTAGCACAGATTCCATGAATTTTGACATTAATAACCAACAGGGAGTACCTGGTGTCGAACGAGAGGAATCACCAACTTATTCACAAATGACCGAGGAGACGTCAGACGTCAGAGCGCGGGGACAGGAGTCCCAACAACAACCGCAGGAAGAGGTGACGTTGCGCGCATTAATGGACTTCATGATGAAGCAAAAGGAAGAGATTAATGAAAAATTCGAAAGGCAAAAGGAAGAGATTAACGAGAATTTTAATGAAAAATTCGAGAAACTAGAAGAAAAGTTTGAAAAGCAGAAGGAAGAGGCTAGTGAAAACCTTAGAATAATTAATGAAAGTTTCGAGAAGCAGAATGAAAATTTTACACAAATACGCGCAGAAATGCGTGAATATATAAACAATTGTGATAAGAATATAGACGAGGTTCAGAAGCAGCAGAACGAGATCATAAAAGAGTTAAAGGAGGACACCGACAAGAAATTCGAAGAGGTGCGGGAAACAAGAGAATTAGACCGACAGGAACTAAAGAGTGTTGCCCAAAATACTCAAACGAGCATCAAAAAGATCCACAACAGAGTGGAGACACACGCAAAAGAAAATCACAAGAAACAAGAGGAATTGAGAGTCGAACTATTCCAAACAGTAAGACAATTACAACAGGAACAGGGAGACGTAAACAACACAATGCAACAGAAAATCAATGAGGTAGATGGAAGACAGAAGTCGGCGGAACAAAAACTGGACGAGAGCACCAGAGAGAAAACCACCCGTATCAACGAATTAAAATCCCAGATAGAACGACTACAGCGTCAGCTAATTGAAGGTGAGTCTGGAATAATCAGTAGAATTAACGGACACACACATACAGAGTTAAAGTATAACGGCACTGACAGGTTCCCAATGGAGTTCCTGAAGGAATTGTCAGAGATCCAGGAACAGTACTACAGCAACGGTGACATTAAATGGATCGGAAGACACTTGGAGATGGACGCTGGAATATGGTGGCGCGTCATAAGGAATCAAATCTCCACGTACGAAGAATTTAAAGAAGCTTTCACCTTGAAGTACTGGGGTCAAGAACGCCAGGACAATATACGCGACAATCTGGAGTACGGCAGATATGAGTGGAATGGACCAATCACAGCTGTCCAGTATGTAGAACGGATTTTACTGGAAAGTCGGTAACTGTCACCAGCATTAACCGACACTCAGCTGATACGAAAACTAGCTCGCCACTTTGGTAAGGACTTGCAGCTCGCCGTGGTCACACGTGGTATCACGAGTATACCAAATTTCGAAGCGCTGATTACGGAATTCACAAGTATACAGTCGAGCGGAGATAACACTCGCAGACCACATTATAGACCTTACAACGAAGGGAGGAACAATCCGAGAGAAAGGGAAACGCAATACAATAAAAATGAAAGTGACCGACAGCCAACAAGGGGTCGGTATGACAACAAACACTACGTCAATACAGTACAGTTTACACCAGCTGAGGCAGGACCCAGTAGCACGGTCGTTGGCACTACCCCAAGGGCGAACGGTAACAGCGACAACAATAACAAAAAAAAAAATACGTCGAACGAGGGGAGAAGATAGAATTTCTAAGCGACCTCTTTCCGAGTGAGAGTGTAAATATATTGTTACCTGATTTACGAAAGGACCTACTAAAAGAGGACGACGAGATTGTAAATAAACAAATATTGAAATGTCCCGAGATTACTATTAAATTTAATAATGATGTAACCGTCCAAGCCTTACTTGATACTGGTTGTATTGTTAACGGGTTATCGGAAACTTGGTTTAATAACCATAAGAAGAGTATCGAACCATATGAGACACTACCCGTAACGAATACATTTATAATAAGTGCTGTAGGAAGTAAATCCAAATTAGTTAAGAGACAAATATTGTGTGACATTGAGATTGATAGTATCCGATATGAATGTGTGTTTTTGGTAATACCAGAATTAGTGAAACCATGTATACTAGGAATTAGTTTTTTACAAGAAGTTGGGTGTCGCATCGACATCGGAAACAAAGTAGTTAGTTTAAAAAACGATACTGTTGATGAGGAGCACATTATACCAATCATGAATATTGACGTGATAAACAGTGAAGAAGAAGAGGAAGTACTGCGATGCATCGATGAGAAGATTGGGAGCATAGACTGCGTGGATGAAGGAATACTGCAACGCCTGAAGGAGATTTTGGTAAGGAACCGGAATGTTTTTAGGGAGTGCCCGGGAAGAATAGAGGGTTACACGCACGAGTTTCACGTTACGGACAGGACACCTTACTTTCAACGAGGGTGGCCTGTGCCGCTTGCCTACAGAGACAAGGTGAACGAGGAGATTAACCGGATGTTACGATATGGTGTAATCGAACGTTGCGCCAGCCCGTACGTCAACCCAATCGTGACAGTTATCAAGAAGGAAGGGGGGGTTCGCCTATGCCTTGATGCAAGAAAAGTGAACAGCGTGACCGT